>JAHZNB010003377.1:0-21314 GCA_027744295.1 Callyntrura guangdongensis
GGAATTGAATAAAATATCAGGCAAATTACTATATATGTACACTCAAAATAAAATAAGTTTGTTGAATAATATTATTGACAGTAAAATAATATTATTTGTTCAGAAACAGTATCTAACTGGTGAGGAGATGAACAGAGTAAACGTAGGGCAGCTAAATTTTAAATGCAAACTTATTTTCTAAAAGAACAGACGAGCTGACTTCACCACTCATCATACATGTCAACCAATGTCGTTTCTAAAAAAAATGATGAATGTATTGTTATCATAATAACACTTTCCGTATTTCGCCTATTTACCAAGTCGAAGGTGACAGTTATTGTATTATTAACTCAAATTGTCTAGATGATAGCATCTCTCTAACTTATCTGTTTATTTCAATAGATCAACGTATGCTATTTTTTATTGAAACTGCAAATTACTTATTTTCAGTATTGCATTATTATTCTTTTTGTATGACATAATAACAGCCAGTAGTTGTCTGCAGACAGGGCAGTAATCAACGTATGTACTCTCTATAAAAATTACGTATTACACGATTTTTTTGAAAGATTACCGTACAAACAACGGCACAGGGAAATTACGGGTGAGGTAAGGTCGAGGTCAATATAACAACAGCAGAATACAATAGCAGTGTTTGTAGCAATAACATTTAAAAAAGTTTTTCTCTTTTGTCAATTGTAACTCGCTTTATAACCTATGATGTATGCTATATAACCAGGGACGTTTAGAGGTACACGAATATTATAATTATCTTTACGTATAAATACAAATATAAAATTTTCACTCTGTAATTTGTAGCACTGGTATGTTATACACTTGTCGTCGTAATGCTGTAGATTTAACGCTAAAATTATGTAATCGCCTCTATATTTATTTGAGAGAGTAGTAACGTATAACAATGTCTAAAAAGTTGCCCATATTTTTGCCTCTTACCGTACTTATCTTAACAAGTACAAAGCAGAATAATAAAATAATGTCGTTAAATTTTTTTTACCTCCTTGAAAAGTAGGAAGAAAATGCGGAGCCAAAAAAGAAAAAGAAATTCTCTATATTTTTGCTTATCACATTAAACCAAGCCATAAAAACGACTCTCTAAAACCCGGTAATGTGTCAGCATTTTAATAATAATGGTCGCGACCAGTTAAGCCATAAAAAGTTTCACTTCACTTGCTTGACAGTTTTACACTTATATTCCTTTCCAAACAACGTTTTTACCAAACTAGCAGATAACATTTGCATACTTTTGATGACGTTGAAACTAAGCTAGCTTGCATTAAAATGCACGCGGCAAAAAAGTTTTGCTGCACAAAAAAACTTTTTTTGCAGCAACAGCAACAACGACCATTTTCAATAATTACATGCATGCTCTGTATGTAACCCTTTTACCCAATTTAATTAACTATTCTACTACAGTCTATAAACAAGTAGTAACCTTTTGTTGCCGACTTTTGTAACGTAGCATGACGTTTAATTGACACACCGTAAATATTTTAAATTTTAATTAATCATATTCAATATAATTATTTTATTCATGCACCATTTCACCGTTCAATTTTTTTGTTAAAACGCACGTTGAAGTGTATTAATTAGGTATTTATTAATTTTACATTTTGATATTAAATCATCTATCACCACTACGTAATTATAATCGTCGCTACCTTTTAGGTAATTGTCTACCTAAAAGGCTCGTGAAGTTCTTTCTACTAAAAATCGACTACAGTTTACTTCTAACTTCTATAGAAGGTACTATTTTTTTATGAAAAACGTTTTTTAGTCTCATGCAGCATGCTGCCCCTAACAGGATTAATAATATATTTGTTATTTTACCTTATGTACAATTTTCCTAGAAATTAACTAGCTCACACTAATTGTTACCGGTTCATCATTTTTTACAGTTTTTAATCCCAACTCCAAAAACAGTTTAGAGCATGTTACAAGGTTATGAAGGCATGCTTTTTAATTGCTACACTAAACGTAATTTAACTAGTTGTTAAAATTAAAGTTACTTAAAATAGAGTACAGGTATGGTTGATTTTGTGTAATACGAGAGATAGTTTTTTTTTGCACACACAGTCATCGACTAATTTGTAAATTGTTCTTTGTTTTTTTATAAATAAATACGATATAAAGCCATGACCATTTTGGGAAAACATGTCGATCATGTCGTGTGGAATTGGCTTTACAAAAACGAATTATTCTTGTTATATTCTTGTTCACGATAAGAAAAGAATAACAGATTATAATGATAATTACCCATAATTAGGCTATAATCACATGTACAACTCAAGGTTCTTATTATATAAATACAGCACCATGATACCAATACTATTATGTATTGTACTGATATGGTATGATAGTACCATACCATAATATAGTATTGGTATCATGGTGCTATAATTATATATTAAGAACCTTGGTACAACTAAAATGATAAAATGAGAATAGCATTGTTTTTGGGACCACCGAGAGTCTAAAAATAATTATTATCTTGGTAAAGTAGTAGTATTTTTATAACTTTTTAAAAGTTAGATGAAAACTTAAAGATGAATTAACTGAAAGTTGTGATTTGTAGTTGTAGTAGTTACTATAATTGTAGTTGTATCAGTCAACAGAAGAGGAAAGCGGGGATTCTTCGCGTCCCCCACCGCCAGCAATTTCCTGTTTTTTACAAAGACTAGAAGTGTTTCCAAGAGGGTGTCCACCGCAAACTATACTTGACGAACTGGTGTAGCCATGATCCTCGTCGTCGGCGTCCACATCCAATGAGGAGGCAGAACCTTCACTATTAGCTCTTTCCCGGGCTTTCCTCTTGTTCTTGTTGCGGCGTTGGTTTTTCTTTTTCTGACCGAGAATAGAGGAGTTGCTCCGGTACAGTTGACGTTGAACGGAATCATTGAAACGAACACTTTTTTCGTGGGTGGGAGACGTGCTGAGCACCTCGTCACTTTCCACCTCTTCATTGAGGCTCTCCAGGGATATCGAGTCATCCTACAAGAGAATCGAGAGTCAAGAGGAAAATCAAAATATGTTTGGCAGTTTGGATCATTTTTATCGCAAATGGATCTTATTGCGTGACGGCAAAATTACCTTTCCAGTTCTTAGTATAGCCATTTTATCCACAAAACTTTCCGAGAGACTCCGCACCCTTCCTGTACGCTTTAGGATACTCTTAATTGATTGACTATTGGTCCAATTTGATATCACCTATTGACATTAGTAAGATGTCATTTTAAAAAACGATATAGGTTTTAATCAATTTTAAGATTTACTTTATTTACATCGAAATTAACTCTCCGCTCACCTCAATCGGCTTGTCCAAATTAGGCAGTGACCCCGCATCCCCTGCTCCCATAACCCCATCCTCAAGCACATTGTCATCGTCCGTATCAAAACTATCCTTATGTTCAGCCTTTCTCCCCCCAGCAGCCGCATCCCCTTTCAAGTAGAAACCTTCATGTCGATCAGTTTGCCCTCCGGCCGCTCCACTTGCTAATACTTTTGTCGGTGGTTTGTCTCCAGTGGCAGTCGAAGTACTCCTCTTTGGAATAGTTTTCATGGACACGGTTAGTTTCCGTTTGTCTTTATCAAACGTCGCTTTGGCTGAGTCTCCATGAACTTGGTAAGGCAACTTGAGTTTCAGTTTGTATCTAGCACGAAGTTCCGACTTCAGCTCAAAATAGAAACCTCCCTCGACCACGTCCGCATCCAACGTGGAGGAATCTCGAAGAAGGGGGAGATCAACAATGAGAATCAATTCGTCGGGATGGGTCTTGCCAATTTTCCGATTGTCTAAGCTGTAGTCTTGCATGTCCACGTGACTTCTGTATTTTATCGAGTACCGGGGTTCCGTCCAGGACTCATCATCATCCCCTTCGTTACCATCACTGATACTGTTCCGCGATACCTTTGCCAACACCGGCGGAGCAGACCCAGAACCGGCCCGACTTTTCTTAAATTTTTCTACAGGGATGGGGCTGGAAACTTTCCGCGTCGTGGTAGCACCGTTACAATCTTTCAACGCTTCCGTCGTTGTCGTACCGGATTTCGACGATGGGGCTGGTCGTGATTGCGGCGGAAGCTCGTTTTTCGCAGCCACAGGGTCAATCACAGATGGTAAGGCGTCCCCAATTTTATATTTGATGGCAGTCGCACGGGCTAGCCCTTTATATTTCAGTTTTGGCTTTTTTACATTGTTTGTATCGAGAATCACCTTATAACTCCCTTGTACAGACTCAATGGCAGTGTTTTCCAGCTTCTCTCGAAGCAGCTTGTCCTTTCGGGCCAAGGACAAGGTTTCCGGGTGAAAGATCACGTCGTACACAAGGCAATATGAGCCGGACTTGTCGACATCTTCCCGAGGCGGGCTTTGCGCGTAAGGAATGGACCACATGCTCCCTTTCCTGAGTAAATGGCACCAAAATGGAGAGTAGCGACACATGGACTGCTTACTTAAAAGTAACTGTCAAGTAAGCAGTAATATAGAAACCACTTACTCATTATTTTCCTTTACGACCGATTGAAAGGACGCCTTTTTTATCAACGGATTTGAGCAAATGTTAATGAATCCTTTCTTTTCTCCGTCTATACTGGACTTGAGGACGTATCCGGGAACAGGATTGATAAAATGGATTATATTACCCCGCTCCAGTTCCAACTGACGCATTTCCCGTTGGTACTCCGCTTGCGTTTCGGGGTCCTACACCGACGCACAGAAAGAAAACCAAATCAGGTTAACTTTTTTTGTCAAAATCAACACTTTATGGCGTTGTACAAATAGTCTTGATGTTTACAGAATTTTCGCCTTTACCTGCATCTCCTCCACATACTCAACAAACATTTTTCGAAATTCTTCATCTTTGAAAGCCTGAGTGAAAGCATCCGCTTCGGAACGTGTCATGTAAAACTCCTCCTTGTCTGGTTCATTGTCAGGGGGAAAGAGTAGCTCAGAGAAATCTTGATTACAGTCAGCTTGTGATTCATGATGTGTCATGTCTTGAATGATATCTTCCACAAAATATACTTGCAATACGCTGGAGAAGTAGCGAACAGAAAAACAACAATATATAATCACATAATTTAGCGTGTGCTACTGCGAAAGAAAAATAATTTATTATTCCAGGAAATCATTAAAAAGTACAAACTTAACAGTTTTTCTCTTCGTTTGTTCAAACAAACCAACTTGACAAAATTTCCAAGTGGAACTCATGCCCATTTTTTGGCTAATTCCCTGCTCGATTACGGTGTCATTTTATGTTGCAATTTTATGGCAATGACAATAGTGTTTCTGTTTCCCTTGCCAATAACGAGAAAGTATTGTCATACTGACTTTTGGCGACTTGGTTCAAGTTGTTGTAAAACAATATAATTTCTTGTCTTGTAAGAGTTGTCTTTTTAGTTGACATCGTCTAGGTCAGAGGCCACAGGTCATAAGCCTTTTTATACGTATGTAATCTGACAATGTTTATGCTGGCCTACATATTATGTATGTAATCAGTAGTCAGTCTTGTCATCATCACTTTTCTCTTTCTCTGATTGTATTTTTGCATGTCTGCAAACGTTGACCTCCTCACTAATACTGGTTACAAGTTGATGTGCTACTGACCGTAATAATGGCCTGCTACACCGCTGCGTAAACAGTGTTGACATGCTAAAATACGTTATGCTTTTACCACAGAGAAGCGGCTAGTACTACCCTACATGCTGATATTATGGATTTGAACAAGTTTCCTGCAAAATTAGGACAACAAACTTTGACAAAATAAATTCCTTCAAATTTGCATATTATTTTTACTAACCACAAGTCAGCTAAAAATGTCAGCGAACGGTATGGTGTAATCCTTTCCAGTGACAATGAACTACAATTTAGTGCTGACAATGCGTCTATTTATGTGTTAAAATATATTCCCCGAGGCGTGCCACGAACAAGAGTACTGGCTTCCCAACAGAAAACTAACTGCGCATTTGATGACGCCGACAAAAAAGAGTGTGCTGTAGGTGTGCGTGAATCCAGTAAGGAGACAACGAGAGACACGTTTATCAAGAGAGCTTTTTATCGATACAACAGCATCATCATCATCATTATCATCATACAGTGAAAAAAATGTGTCGATAAGACAGAGAGAGAAGACAGTGCCTCAAGCAGCAGCAGCAGCAGTAGAAAAACACTCAAAACAGAGATCTATTTTTATGAGAACGATAATGATGACCTATGCTGTTTTTGTGTTGCTGCTGCGTCTTTTTTCTGTATTGATAGTCTTGAATTGAATTGAATGTCATTTTAACAGAAATAATTTTACCAAATTTTTTCCTCTCATCCAACTTGGAACTTTCAACAAAGCCGCTGAGGGGTAATGCATACGAAAAACAACAACAACAAATCTTTTTTCTTGGCTCGTTTCCTTCTTTCTTCTCCTTCCTCCGCCGCTCCTCTCACATTTTTCCATTAAAAAAGGATAAGACAGATTATCTTATTGCCATGCTATAAAAGCCGACCGCAACGCAATATTGTTATGAGGGAACACGACACACACACACAAGGGGTTATATTCTCACTGTTCCATGTTCATGCTATTCCACAAACTCGCTCTCATAATGTAGGTACCCCCGACACACCGCGGAGAGAGATCACCTCTTCCCTACCAGCAGCGGTGTCCTCTTCGTCGTGTTAGTTGCCGACGAAAAAAAAATTCTTGAGGAAAAATCGATATTTCTCTCCAATAACAGCGACGAAAATTAGGTCATGCATGTGAATAAAGCGATGGAGAAATTGAAGGTTAAAATTTTCAGCTTACCTGATGCGTAGATTAAGGGAAAATATTGAAATAGTTAATTGTGATCTGGGTGACACGGGCGAGCAACAGCAGTTGACGACAAGCGCACTTATACACGGCTAGGTGTATATAAAAACGAGAAGCTGTAAAGAGTGAACCAGAGAGATAGAGTGAAAAAAGAAGAGCAAAATTTGGCCCGGATTGTGTGTTGAAGAGAAGAAGGATGATGATGATGATTATCGGCTCTGTAAATTCATACTCTCACACCACACGTATGCCTATGCCTACATGGAGGAGCCCTATAGAAAAACACACGTATATCGAGAGAGAGGATATACGGTTGCCGAGTTTTTTATCCGTCGTTGTGTATAAGAGAGCAGTAGTGAATGCATGCATACATACTTGCCTTGCCACCAGCTTATACGCTTATTACGTGTACATAGTTTACATGCTAAAAAATAAATGCATGGCTTCATACACTCAGCTCTGTTGTATTTTAGTATCTGTGGCTGCGACACCAAGGCCTGGGCCTACAAGTATTCTGCCCGACGTTCAAGGTCTTCTTTCTTTCTAGAAAAATCCGTATTACAACGTGGGGTGAACATTGTCTCTCTGGTGGAATGTGAGGAATGAAAACGTTAGCGCTGTCATTGGAAACGAGTTACCTATCAGGAGTCGAATCAGGCAACAGGGAACGTTCTCATAGTGCCCCAGTCAATGTAATTGCACCTTAATACAATTCATTGATGTGTCGAGTGTCGAGTAATATTTTTGCAGTGAAATGATTTTTTTGCAGTCAATGTCAGAATTTGAAAATGCTGAGATAAGTAGAAATTGAAACTTGTAAAGCGCAAGTAGTTTTCAAAGCTATTAAAACGACAGAATGAATGAATACAGTTGGCATGATTTGGGGCATCGTGAGAATTTTCCATTGTGGCTGTAGGGGCATCTCCCCGTTCACTCTTGCTCTGTTGTTGTGGTCTTGGTCTTCAGCTGTATTGATGTTTGTGTTTGTTGTTGTGGAGCTGTTGGTTTCCTCTTCTTTTTTTGGCTGTTGCCGATTGTGCGCATTTGTTAGAGCTCCGCATATACATTTTAGTTAGATAGATATACCGAGTGTTACATTATATTTTAGCATATCTGTAACTCTGCCAGATACAGATAGAATGTTCTTGAGCTGCTGTTTCTAAGCAGAAAAATCTCTCCTCTCTGTACTTTGTTGCTCAATTTTTCCCATATAAATGCCTCGTTTCATACGAACTTACGAAGTGTACCGTGTGCGTGCACAGCGCACACAAGTACACATACACCGCAGTATTTACAACGAGTAACCACTATCCTCGTTGCCTAGGTCGTCCGCGTCGTCGTCCGCCACTCGTCAAGTTAAAAGTACACGTAGAATAGCTGAAAAAAGACACATTATAAGTGATCGCTTTGCACGTAAACCATCCAACATTTTAACACTCGGTTCTACGTGCTTCTGCACACTGTAAAGCGCTGAACAAGACGGGTTGAAGCCCAGCATCATGATCGTCATCATCATCTTCATTGAAGCAATAATAATTACACCGAGAATAATGATGAAAATGCTCCATACTTTTATCATTAGACTCCTTCCTCTTTATGCAAACACACAGACACACGACGACCAGATCAACATTTTGATGTACACAGACTAAAAAAAATTTATAAACTGCTCTGTGCAGCGTACCTACCAATTCGAACACGCTGCAAAAGCAGCAACCTGTATGTATGTATCTCTTTTGCCAGTTAGGAGAGGATTTATTACATTTATTTTAATTGAGAATAATATGGAGTGTTCACTGATTGTGTGTTTGGTACGGAGTGAGATATGCTGATGCGATGTTTGTGATGATGATGATGAGGAGGAATATTAAAAAAGTTCTAGCTGGTTCTGTGCAGTTTGCTTTAGTATTGCTAAAACGATATGGCGTTAATGGCATGCCTCATGCACTGCTTTTTAGTCACACGGCGACAAAACAGGCAGGCAAATGGTGAAGTGGATTTCAGAATATAAAATGAAATTATAGACTATAGATATAGAGTAGAGGGATGTGCTGAAAAAGTGCGAAAACTGATAAAAATAACAATGCATACATATAATAATTAGTAAATACGATTGACGAAGTTTGCAAAACCAGTGTGACAACGACAACACCGTCATACTTGTTTTTATATCAGGAATAATAAGCAGACAGACAAAAATGTTTTGATGATGAACGTGTAATGGAAGTTAATTATAGTAGTAATAATTACTAATATTAAATAATATTCAAAGGTGAAAAATAAATGATGCAGGTAGAATTTCTCTAATTAAATGCTGGTTCTGCGATGTCAAAAATAGGATATTGTTTAAAATGTATCAGTAAGTAGTAAGTAGTAGTGACTAGTGACTATGCACTGCTGCTGCTATAATAGTAGTGGGAGGGAGTGCAATAGGGCAATGCACTGATTTTGTGAAGGGCTTTTACATTTTGCAGCGAATATAGCGGTAAGTATTTTTTGGTATTGTTGACGTCGCTGCGCTGCGTTGTTGCACACTTTGCAGATTAGTTGCAGAGCAGCAGTGTAGGCCATCATAAAAACTCCCCGCGTTGTTGATCAATGATCACGATCACAGTGTGCAGTGCAGTGATCCCTACTGTATATGCCATCATTGTGTGTATATTTTGTACTATTTTTACGGAGGATATAATATGTGAACCGTTGTGAAAGGTACTGATATGATAAAGTCGAAGTATAAAAATCGTACAGGTTATCGGGATTTCAATCAGCGAAAGGGGCATTCTATTCAAGCAGATGTTTAGTAAGTTACCAATAATAAAGGTATTTTAATTTTAAGTAGACTTTGTTGCTGGCGCATTTTTTTTGTTACACGGCAATAATAAATAAATAAATAAATAAAAATAAAAGGATGATTGATGACAAGAAGAGAATAGGGATTGTTTTGAAGGAGGAGGAACTTTCAAAATTTCTATTTTTGTGAGTTTCATAAAGTTGTCATTTGTCAGATGTGAACGTTAAGAGTAAATATCGTGCCATAATCGAGTGCGCTGACATGTAGGACATCATGAGGAGATGATGATCAGTGATCACTGATCAGTATAAAGGAGTTATATAGATGGACGTCTCGTTACGTAACGAGAGTTGCAATTATTTGGCCTTTTTGTATTTTTAGGTACACAATCGCAGCAATAACAAACTAGTGTAAACAGGAAAGAAAACTTTTGGGTACGTTTTGATACATCTAAAAAATTTATGATAATTTAGGTTAGGTTAGGTAAAAAATAATATTTAGTGATTTTTAAACAAAAAATAATATTTTCTACAAAATGCATAGGGTCCCCCCTTTGCACTTTTTCATAAAATTGATAATTTCTTATGATAATTTAGGTTAGGTTAGGTTAGGTTTAAAAACAATATTTCATGATTTAAGAACAAAAAAAAATGAAAAAATGCAAAGGGTCCCCCCTTATGCTTTTTTAGATGTATCAAACTTTACCAAACTTTAGTACGCGATGAGTTTTGCATGCCATACAAAATTTGAAGTTATATGACGGTTTCTAACCCTTGCCGTTGCAAAATTTGGGTAAAAATATGTCAAAAATAGTTTTTTATGCTGAGACTAGTCGAATGATGTATTACGTGCCCTAAGTTGCTATTTTTAAAAATTGAAGTTGTAACGGTTTACGGTTGCCGTATCCGATTTGGGTCAAAATCAGCCTCAGGAAAACTATTGACCTATAAATTACAATGACGTTGTATAAAATAAGTAAAATGGAACATCATTGATAATTTACTATTATACTGCATGGGGGCCAAGTTTGGAGTCAATTGATTGAGTAGTTTTGGAGGAGTAGTGCAAACAGACACACGAACAGGACAGGACGCTATAACTTTTGTTCAAATGCTTCGCATACAAAAGTTAACAATTCAGGTAGTATAGTGTAGTGTATAACTGTTGACCGTTATTGTAGATACTACCGCACTTTATAGAGTTGCGTACTGCACTGGTTGAATATTTTTGTGCACCTGATTTTCGCGATTCACGCTTACTTTGCAAACATTGAATTAGCATGTTTATTTTATGGCTAAAGAGGTAGATTTATTTNGTTGAATATTTTTGTGCACCTGATTTTCGCGATTCACGCTTACTTTGCAAACATTGAATTATAAACTTCCTTTCAGTGTAAAATGTCACCTTACAAATATTATAAAATACAACCAATCTTTTTTGGTTTTATAAGAATTTCAAGGATTTTAAAAGACGTAGTTTTTTAAATTGTAATTATCTTACGAAAAAAATGATATTCATATAACTGCGGAGATTTGATGGTTCCTAATTCGATGACTAATTTTATCTGTCAAATACATTTTGGTTATATTTTTCCAACAATATTTTAATACTACTTATTTTCATAGAAGCATAAATTTTTTTGGTTTTAGTGTAATAATCGTCACATATTTTCACCATTAAACACCACCTTATTTGTTTAAAATTCTACTCGCAGTTTATTTATTGTAAATTTAACTTTACGTGTCCAAGGTCAGTCTCAAACTGGCACAAATTACAATTTTTACTAGTGCAGCGCACTTCTCTACCGTCATACACACTGAACGCTGTTTTTTTCTACGGACAAGAACGGTCTAACCAGCCAGTAAAGTATTTTAAATTGTCACATGATTGTACTTGTTTTTGTCCTGGGTTGAGTGATGTATGCCTGCACTCGGGATTGTTTTATTGTTACCTTTTTGTGTTGTCTGTGTAGTGTGTAGCACAAAATGTAATTATTATATTATTATATTATTACAAACTCGCTTTCCCTTTGGTTCATCAATGTTGAACCCCACATGAATTACTGTTCTTTCCAACATCACTACACTACAGCATGCTTTGTGTAACACGGTTTTAAAATCTCTGTACACCAGTCCACACGGAACAACCAAGACGTAAAAAACACAATGCAAAGTGTCACGCCACGAAAATTAGAACACGCAGCGCGTTAAAGTCTATTTACTTACGTATTTAAACCTTATCCTCCACCCCATCATAAAATATAAACGGAAGAATAAATCAATAGTAATTTAAGGCAATTTTTAACTGAGTCTGCTACAATTCATTTGTTTGTATGAAGATCAACCATTTTTACTGTTTTATACGCTTTACGAGTGATTTACGCCGATTGAGAGAACTTCAGTCGGTCAAATGATGAAATGTATGGTGGGTTTATTTATGCCCACCCGTCTCTTCGTCGTACATTGAGACATATCACGTATTAGTTTTAATTTAACCTTTTAAATAACTCCTCCTTAGTTGTAATGAAACAAGGCCAAATTTTAACATAACATTAATTGGTGGAGTACCTATGCTTGACCTTCTTTTTGATTTACATTTCATTCAGCCGATGAGAACTCTTCGACATGGCACGTTCGCCGAGTAGTTCCTAAAGTGTCGCCAAGCGCTGTACATCATCAGCGCTACCAGTCCATATAACTCGGGATGACGATAAATGTTGTAATGAATGTCTGAGTCAGCAAACGTCTTATTTTTCATAAGAACTTGGTAGGTCATCACGACAGTGCCTACAAAAATGGGGAAATGTTTATCCACGTTGTGGTATGTCTGGGAGGAAAACAGGTGACAAGCCAAGGTGCTTACACAGCCGACAAACATAGCTTGCGGCAGCGCGAAGAAAATTTTTCGCCAAAATAGTCTTCGGTCGTAAGCAAAGTACTTTCTGGGGTTGACCCGAGTATATTTCCAAGGTCGATAGAAATGAGTATTTCTTCCGCAGCAAAAGCACTCCCCACCCGGGCGGAACTGGGGGGATTTGGTGAGGTGGTAATCGAGAACGTGACGAAAAATCAGAAGCATGGATAGGGCACTGCTTAAAAGAAGAGTTTCATAGTCCACCGAGAAACGGAAGAATATTTTGGCTGTTTTTCGTCCCAGTGGAGCGTACCAATTGAACACGAGGCGGGAATACCATCGATGGGGAGCGGCTTCTAAGAGGGTGGAGAAGGAGGGGATTACAGAGGTGTCATACAGAGTCCGCCAGGCTTGACAGCTGTATGAGGTTTTTGGAAATATTGTGGGCACGCGGAAGTTAAATGAAAAAGCAGGGTCAGCAACAACCATCTTGCAATTTATAGGAGTGTATATGCTACGTCAACAAAATTTCAACTGATTTTTCAACAAAAAAGTGGAGAAATGTGTAAATCTATAAAAAAAATACCTACCCATAGCGAAAGTAGGCCTTGTCAGCTAAAAATAACACTTATAATTTATTTTTCTCGTTTACTTTGTTTGTTTGGATACTTTGGTGATTACCATTCACTGATTGGTTATTCTGGTCTATAATGGCATAATGGTTATATCGCTGCTGCTGCATATCATCAATTAAGTCTAAGCCTCGACCTTTCGAGCTCATCACTACGACTTCTTTTCGACCTCCTCCTCGTTCGACTGGTTGATTTCCTCTTTACTTGACTCATCCCGAGATACCTCATTGTCAGATTTCTGCTTATCATCTGGCTCACTTTCACTTTCATCCGCATCTTCGTCACTATTATCGTCATCAACCACATACTTCGGTGCGTCCCTCCTCTTCCTTAAATTTCTTCCCCTCTTGGCATTCGTTTCTTCCTCGCTACTACTGCTATCATAATCGCTGCTACGTCTTTTTCTTTTCCGCATGGTCATTTGCTTCATATTTTCCTCAATGTAAAGGTGATTCCGATGAACATGCTTCTGCATTTCCTGCCACGTTTTTGATGTTGATTTCTCACATGACGTTTCAGTGGCTTTCGAGTTACACTCGGAGCACTCCAGAGTTTCATTTTCTTCGTCAACAATAAGAGTTACGGGACCAATAGAAAATATTCCTGTTTTTGGATTGTACTCGAGACGCGGAAAGGGAATGCCAGTGCCACAGGCTTTTAGTAACTTCTTTTTAAGCGGTGTCCAGCCGGTTGTGTTGATAGAGCCATCCCTTTAAGATTAAAAACATGAGTAATTAATTGATGTTATGAACTTTTAGGAGTTTCTTAAAATGTAGGAATTAAATTAATATCTGTTTGGCAACCTACTCGTTAAATGGTCCGTTGTTTTCTTCAGACTTGTTTCCCTCGGTATCTTCATCAAAGTCACTCTCTGAACTAGTGCCCTGTGATTCAGAATCCGAAGAAACTAAAACTTGTACAAGTCCACTGTTCGCCTTTTCTAATTCATTTGCAGCTATATTAAATATTAACGATACAATTAAAAATCCAACTTTTCACCAGGTTTTCCTTAACCATTTATAAACCTGTTATAATTGCAGCAGTAGAGACGCAGATGAAAAGCTTTGTATTGATACAAGCTGATTGAATTGTTAAAGAGCCGATATTTTGTCTTGTCATTTGACCTAGTAGCGCTACACAAAAGTTGAGCTAATTTGAATAGTTTAAATTTTGACTCCCCAAATGACCCCCGGGGGTAGACCAAATTTGCTGAAATTACATTCCATAGAAGGCACTACTCTAAGGAAAATGTGTGCAAAATTTGAACAAAATCGGCTGCAGCATCTGGTCAGGAGAGTGATGACGATGACAGACACAGACAAACGCGCTAAAATCAATACTAGATGAAAAGTTTTTTATCTGCGTAATAAATGAGTCTGACGAACTTACTAGAGATAATCCCATTTCGGAACATCATCACCATATTCTGTTCAACTGCTATAACCCGACTATGTTGAGCAAACTGTCGTTTTCTATCCATGTCCTCCTCCAAACAAAATACATTCGATTTACTGACTACATCCTCTAATGTCCTCATTTCCACACCGTACTCTATCATCCCATTCTGCAGTTTCCCTAATTTTCTGATGATTTTCTTGTGTAGCCTTTTCACTCGATTTTCCTCCTCTGTCTTCGGCAGCTGCTTCTCCATGGCTAGTTTTGTAAGATGCTTACAGTCGGCACAAAATGAGAGACGCTTTAAAATACTTGACTTCAGCATCCCCGGCTGGAATCCTGTTTTGTCTTGGACAAGTTCGCTGACAAACTTTTTAAACTGGGGACTTTTTAATAGATCCTCTTCCTCTCCTTCCTTTTTATCACCTTCTCCACAAGGAGGAGAAAATGAATAGCAGCAGATAATGCATAACGGTGGTGTTTCGCCCTCCTCTTCTTCGTCATCTTCCTCCGACGACTCAATTTCAATAACGGGCCACTTTTCAACCTTCTTATTTTGTGACCTTGTATTTACCTCCTCGTGCAGAAAATTTGTTCTTCTTGATTTATTCGGTTTCCGTTTGTGCATATTATGAATATGGCGTTGCAAGGCTTTCACACTCGAAAAAAAGACGTTGCAAGCTTCAAACGAACATGGAATATTTTTGGAAGGTGTTACTTTCGCGCGACTCGGGCCCAATGGATCATCATCAGCAGGTTGCCCATCCTCCTCCACCTGATCACTATCATCAATATCAAATACAAATCCTTCCAAATCCGGTTCTATTACAGCTGCGAATTTTAAAACATAAAAGCGTTGCTATAAAAAATATGGAGCCACCACTTGTACTCTCTGACCTATGAACTATTCTTTCATTTATTACCTTACCGCAGTTTACAATTTTTAAAACTTTATATATATTTGTAATTATTAATTAATTTTACCCTGTTCTTCCCCCTCCATCTCATCTTCATCTGTTTCCCTTCCATTGGTTGCTTCCTCCTCCTCTTCCATTTAAAAAAAATCAATGTCTTCTAAAGTCTTCTTACTGTTCGCACGTATAGTTGTTTCACTAAACTAAACGAATTTTAATTTCACTAAATAAATCTCTCACTTGAGTCAAGTGACTTGACTTAAAATTTGTGAATGCCGACGATTTTAAGACTACTGTATGTAAATACTTCCAACACATAAGTTAAGTTCCCATTCCCATGTACACAAACTCCCGAGAATTGTGCTTCAAATGTTCTTAACCTGATTAGGATAAGAAGTAACTTTAGAAGTACCCATGTTAAAAGTGTCAAGTAATTAATGTAGTCAAATGTTAACCACAACAAACATAAATCTCTCAGCCTCAGGTGTCGGTGGTGGTGGTGATTGGTGAGTCAGGTTTGATTTTGCCTTTAGGCTATATGGCTAGAGCAGATTCCTGTTGTTTACTTGCTTAACTCCTTCAATCCCTCCAATTTCTAATCTAAACAAGTGCAACATGAGACCTCATCAGCCCATGTAAACTAATGCAAGGCTTGCATTGCAAGTTGCAACCTTGCCTAGTTGCCTAACCTAATATTATAATCATAATTTTGCAGAGAGTTGTATATAATTTTGTTTAGTTTCCGAGATTTAACCCGAATATGCCCACTACTCGGGGTTTTTTAAATGCCTGACACATTGAAAATTTAATAGTTACGCATAGTGTAGTTTTTCGTAGATTCCGAATCTGCGGTCAGAATTTAATAACAAATTATAAAACCTCATCATCACACAAAAAAATCTAATTTCAAAAATCGCTAAAAACCACCTATTTTGTATTCGAACAAAGCACCCGCTTGCAAAATTTCAGCTTTTAATTTGTAAGAGTCAGAGCGACCAAATTTTTCAGTTTTTCGCGATGTACTCCATTACAGTACAAGTTTTTAAAATCTAAAATGTTGCGCATACACAAACTCAAACCTCAACATCAATGTCGTAGCCAATTTTCAGGAAAAATAAAAAATGTCGTATTTTGTCATGTCGAATAGCCATGGACCCCGTCATATACGATTTATTCGATATATGACACAGTTGGGTATCGTATCAGTATCTACTGCAGCAGCAAAAATACTACTACTGAAAAAACGGAAAAAACTAAATATGTACCTCGGGAAACTATGTATTGTTTATGTAAACCCCACCAACCCCCGGTAGGTAGCCATGGTGCCCACTTTTAGTCTCTACTGCAATGGTAAAAATACTGCAGTATCAGTGTCAGTACCATTTTCGGTACTGGTACTGGTGCTGGAAAATGCCTGGGGGAATACTGATACTGCTACTGATAGAATTTCTAAATGCCTACTGGTACTGGTACTGGTACTGATACTGGCAAAATACATGGATACCCAACTGTGAATGAACTAGATTTTGTGATAAAAGTATTTAACACTATACTACATTATTGCAAAGTGACAAAATGAATATATCGAGATTTTTTAAGAGAATCAGCGTGATATTTTTTAGCGTGGTTTATTATCGTCATCAAAACCAAATATATAAATTTAATCTAATATTTTATTAAACTACAAAAACGGTAAATTTGTTTAAACATAATGGTGGAAGATTTATTAACAAAATATATATACACGTCACAAATGTATTTATGTATAAAGTCTGCATGGAATTCACACCTCACAAATTAATTTGATTAATTAAAAGCCATCAACTTCACACACAGCCCAACTATTTATGTATAGTCACATTACCAGAAATACTCGACCAGAATAATCGTTATCATGGCTATCAATGTACAATTAACATAATCATTTGCCATTACTAAATTAGATTTCATTTCGTATAAAATATCATAAAGCAGGGATCGATATTACCACCAATATTCATATTATGGTCGTTCTCGTTTCCTCATTAAATTCTCTATGTATTTTGTCATTTAAGTTTGTAACTAAGAGATCTTAAAAATTTTAAATAAAAAAACATGGGATTTCATAAACGAAGACTGCAACGAACAACGGTCTCCAACGAATACATGAGGATTGGTGGTAATATAGACACCAGGGGTCTATATTACCACCGTTCTGCATATCTTCGTTCTCGTTTCCTCATAAAATCTACATATGTATTTTGTCATTTAAACTGTAACTAACATATATTAAAAAATTTAAATGCGAAAAATACATAGGTATGTGATTTTTAAACGAAGAATGCGAAACGAGGATATGAAAATGGTGAAACGGACCCCAATTTATCTGGTTGCATCTTCTTATACATATTTCACTTTTTTCATCCTTCTCCTAATCAATTCATCAAATTCATCATCCGAGTATCCTTTCTTCTTGCTATTTCGGCTCCTCATCCTTGTTTTTCTTGAATTAAACGAATCAGAATAAGACTCATCTGAGGATTCTTTTGTCTTTATCTTCTTGTTTTTCTTTCTGCTTTTGGAATCATCCGAGTCTTCGTCTGTCGAACTCCAATCACTTTCCCCACTTCCCGGAATAAAATTATCAGAATCCGAATTATAGTCATTTGTGTTCCCTTTTCCATTCTCGTCCCCCTCTTTTTTCTTTTCTTGATTGATCTCTTCCACGTCCACTTTTCCGTCACTACTTTCCACTTCTTCATCCGCCTCCCGGATAACCACCTTATCGTCACAAATTGTACTTCGCACACACTCGCGATATGTCCCCAGATTATTAGCAGCTGTAGTAATGCATTCAGAAAACACAAATTTAATCATTAACAACAATTATTTGAAATCATTTAAAATTACACTTCAATATGCGGTAGTTCTATACTAACCAGAGATGATTCCTTTCCTCAGCAGCATCACCAATTTATTGTGCTCTGTTTTTTCTGGATATCTCTCCAATTGTGCCTGTAAGCAAAACACATCCCCGTCATTGACTACACTTCCCAGTTTTTTCATTTCCACATCATATTCCTCCAATTTCGATCCAAGGTTCTTAATGCTCCTTTGCGCTCTTCGTTGCAGCTTTTTTACATCCTTTTCCAGTTCTTCATTGGCAATTTTTCTGTCCACGGCAGTTGTTGTAACCAGGCGACATTTGGGACAAAGAACGAATCGCTTTACAGCGCTGAGATGGCGTAGTCGGAATTGAGGATCCTCTTTCACTACCTCATTGGCAAAGATTTTAAGACGATTGGTAGAAATATCTTCACCTGTTTTGATGGACGATACTCCAGAAAAAAAGCAAATGCAGCAGAGATGGCACACTGCAGCTTCCTCCACCTTATTTCGGTAATCCATTTCGTCAGATTGTTCCGATTTGTCCTTAAATTTAAAATTAAAACAGCACAGCAATAAATAAACTCGTATCAAATACAATTAGTTAACCTGAATTGATCAGTTAGTTTAGATTAGTTAGTTTTTTAGCAAAACTATATTTACCGAAATAAATTCATTGGCTTCGTCCGAGTCTGCTGAAGACGAATACTTAGAATACGAAGGTTGGCGTAAAAGCAATTTAGACTTTTTAGCGACCTCTTTGTTGTCTTTTTTGCCCCCATCATACACCTCAGCCTTGAATCTTTTCCTGGGGCCCGTAATCGACAAGCAATTTACTTCTCTCAGGGTTTCAATTTCAGATTTTTTATTTTTATATAACCGTTTCGGGCAAGGCACCAAGCCTGTAGGATCCACCCTGTGGACTGTCCAAATGTGTCTGCGTAAAGCAGCGGAAGTCGAACAACCAGTCGACGTACATCCTTCAATGACGCACATGAAGGGCTTCGGTCCGACAGGCTCGGTACATTCTTGGGTTGAAGGTTGATCACTTGCTTGCAATTTATTAGGATCCTTTTTGTGAACCCGCTTTATATGTTTGCGCCAAGTTTGTATTGTGGCGCACCGAATATGGCAATTGCCAATGACGCATTTAAAGTGCGAGGACCGATCCCCAGGGAGATGATAGTTCTTTCCGAGGGACTCGTTATCTGACGACTGATAGTCACTCCCTGCAAGTTCATGGTTCAGCAAAAAATAAAAGAACTTTAAATCATAGTAAAAATTTATTATACAAAATCTTCAATTCAATCTTCAATTTAAATTATTACAAATTACCTACCGCTACATTGTAATGTCAAATGTGGCAACAATTAAAAGTAATCATGTGACCTGGTTTGGAAACATTTTCACTTACCCATTGTCTACGAACGAAACCAATTCACAAATCACAACTACAAAAAGTAAAACTACAAATTAGCACAGTTAAGATTACCAACTCGACATAGATACATAAGTCTGGCTGACTACAATTAAATACAGTTTAATATATATGTATAATGTACAATTTGAGGCGGAACTGACTAACTGTTGTTGTGATTGCGATTATTGCAACACAATAATGAAATGCCAATGTTTTTGTTTGTTGTTTTAGGGTTCCAGAAACTAATGGCGCTCTTTTAACTTTAAACACTGGGGCAACGTTGACAGCAAGCGATAACGGATTTGCAGACAAGCATGTGGCTGACGTGACATGCCACATGCTCTCTCATGTATTAATGAAAGTTTGATAAGCTAAATTGTTTTTGAAGTTTGAGACTAAAACTGTTCAGGAATATTTGCAGTCGCCAGAAACTTTTTCCCAAAAAATGTGAAGGTTGACGTTGACATGTTAACAGTACCAGGATTCGCAAAAGATTTTCCGAGATCGAAAGACGTCTTAATAAGCTCTTTGTCTTAATACGGTAAAGTTTTATACACATCCGTGCCAAAAAAGCATTAAGGGGCATTTATGACCTATACGCATTTTTTTCTAAAAAAAAATTTGTTTTAAAATTATAAAATATTACATTTTTTAATCAAGCCTAACTTAACCAAACCTAACCTAAATTATCATAAGAATATTTTTTGGAAAAAATAGCAAAGGATCTTTGCTAATAGCACCGATGTCCGATGTATCAAACCGTACCTCGTACCGTACGTCAGCCTTTGTTCTTTGTTCTTGTCAAAAGAATTTTTGACAAGTTTGGTCTGTAATTTCTAAACTCGGGTTTGTGAATTTCTTTGAATTGTATGTTGAATATTTCCCGTAAATAGTTGTATACACATATAATAGGTACATAAGTTTTAATGCATTACTGAAAAATTATTTTTTTAAAGAATGTTTGAAATTAAACTGCCTTCCACGAATTGAATTCAATTGGCAGTGACAGAGCTGCATGCCCCTTTCGGCCTTCACCCTTGAATACGATAAACTGCTTTAAATTTATTTAGGCACATCCTGTGACTATATAATTTTCCTCCACGTGTGCGACCGTCCGGTCTGCCCAGTCTGCCGGCCGTATGTCCTTGAGCACAATAACAACTCTTGAAGGGAAATGAATTTTAAAATTCTGTTTTCGCCAATCGATAGATATATGGTCAATAGCTCGAATGAGTTCGAAGATGGGCGTTGGAGGTCAACCCCCTGGGGGTCAAATGGGGGGAATCAAACCTTGACAATTGTTTTGCTCATAACTCCGAAACGGTAAATCCGTTTGAGATGGTGGTTTCACTAATCATCGACTAACAATGACAAGGGTTATAACTATGGTCCAAGAGTTCATGTAAAAACATATCCCATATAGTTTCTCAGATCACCATGAGCTTAAGTATGTGGACGAATCACATAAAAATACATACTTTGAGCCACAGTTATATTTGCATAATTTGCATATTTATGGTTTTAATGACATAAATGCATAAAAGATTGTATACGTGCATAATATGATGATTTGTTTTTACATATGCCATGCATTTATAAAATATGGGTTTATGATGGACCATCTCACCACACTTTTCAATATTATAC
>JAHZNB010003378.1:0-10835 GCA_027744295.1 Callyntrura guangdongensis
GATAGCGTCTTGCAAGCAAAAAAAATTTAAATGGCAATAATTTTCATGAATGGAAAACACATGACCAATCTCAGCCAATCAGCGAACAGCGACACGATGATGATGAATATGTTCAGTGCATCACTTACACTCTAGCTCTAACTGTAAATATCATCATGAACTCATGTACCGTACACAAACAACTTGCATCCAAACCATTCATCACCCTGTCGACAATCCACCTTAGCTGACCATCCACAGTTTCTACCACCCATTTTGTCCATTCTAAAATTCTAACCACCATCAATAACATTAGAATGTGTTTCTTCCTGATTAAACTAGTGGGAATTTAATTGCATGTACAAGTGTACAGTGCCAGATTATAATGGATTCCTGTACTTTTTGTTAACCAGACCACGCGTGCAACATATTTAAATCAACCATTATGAATGTTCATAAATGTCGTATCCACTATATCATTAACTCAATTATCATCCACCAAACTTCAAGTGCAACCCGAGAAACATTCTTACTGGCAAAGTATCGTTTTTCCATTGTTGGTAATGGCATAGTAATGGTAAAACAGCGCATAGGCAACAATACAGTGGTACGTTGGCGATTAGTCAACTTTTATTTGGTATGTGAAATACTGTATCGTGTCTGTGATGGTTAGTCACAGGCTACAGAACAAATAAATAGCAATGTGCTGCAGACGTAATAACAATACTGGCCCAATGATGGCTATTCCAACGCATATTTGCATCGGTGGTCCTATGATAGAACTATGTTGGCATTGTACTGGCTTCCATGTAAGGATGATAATGGTATAACAACAACGGCGTCATGCGGTACCCACACAGATATGTTGATGAACTATTTGTTAAAAGTATTTTCTAGAAGAAAGACATTCACAACGCAGACCTAACACCGAATCAATACCATTTTAATTTTAATGAAAAAGTTATTTTGTTTTAATAAAAAATGACGTTTAATCCTAAAGACAAAGCATTTACTGTCATTAAATTTATTGGTGACAACTCCCACGACTTTGTGCCCTCTGGATGGGTACAAAAAGAAGGAAACAGATTGTTCGTGAACTATCCGAAATACAAAACGTCTGCTATTCAAGAACTTTTAAGAGATCCTGCCAGCCAGCCCAACTTCATCTGGCCAAGATGGGAAGTAGCAGCGGTTAAGTATTATTGTATGTCAATGGTTATATTTACTCTTATAAATAAGTCCATTAAAATATACGGTTATTTTATTAAATTATAATTATTTGTATTAGCTTCAGCGGAAAAAGCAGAATGTAAGGCACTATCATATATCATGGGATCAGATATTGACTCTTCCCATGACGAACGTGAAATCAACACACGACGTTTAAGTAATCACGAAGTACCAAATAATATCATAGAACATCCACATACTTCAATTTTTGGAGGTTCAAGGGATATTGTAAAGTTTGACATATATAAAAAACTTAAATTCATTCAAAACATTTGAAATCAGATTTCTGTATTTAAAGGTGTCGAGTCTGGAGAAATATCGAATAGTCGCCGTGTCGCCGAAAATCCACCCATATTGACGGAGAATACAACTTCTGAACAAGGTACACTCGCAAACAGATATCCTTGTAACTTTAATTAAACATTTACTATTATCAATACAAAAATATTATATTGATTTAGAACAATCATTCGTCATTGCGTGTGGGAGTACCGCCATTGCTGAAGTAATTCTGAATGAACAACGAGGTAGCAAGAATTATTGATAGTTATTAAGATGTGTATAACAAACATGTATTTAATTTGGTTTTTATAAATAAAATATTTTGGGTAGTTTTCCAGGAGAAATCGCTTCTAAATCAAGAAGTGATTTTAGGAGAACAGAGAGAAATAAAGCAGAAAGATGTGTATAACAAACATGTATTTAATTTGGTTTTTATAAATAAAATATTTTGGGTAGTTTTCCAGGAGAAATCGCTTCTAAATCAAGAACTGATTTTAGGAGAACAGAGAGAAATAAAGCAGATACTTCTACGAGTCCTTGCCAGCAATAATTCTACTGGAGAAAACGAAAACTGTGGAGACCTCTTTCAACTGATTCCTTTAAAAAACCAAAACGACTTCAATCGTCTGGAAGAAATTTTAGTGGACGGCCAAGAACGACGAAAATTGGTTTGAACGAAAACTGTGGAGACCTCTTTCAACTGATTCCTTTAAAAAACCAAAACGACTTCAATCGTCTGGAAGAAATTTTAGTGGACGTCCGAGAACGACGAAAATTGGTTTGTGGCATTTGACATTAACATTTTAAAAAGTAGTAATCAACAGTAATTTGCAGGTTGTTTATATATGTATCTGCAGGGGTCTCTGCTTGAACGGTTCTCAAGAGCTTCATTGTCACAAACAGTTGGAGACATATTAAGTCATTTGCTGGAACACGAGTTCTCAAAAACAGTGCGAAATACGGGAATAACAGGAAAAACTGCCTTTCGTGAAACCCGATTAGCTGATGTAGTACGAGGTTCGCTAAATTACACATCGTGTTAATGTAATGTGAATATGTTTTGGTTTTACAATTTAAATTTAGTTTAATTTTTAATTCAAGATGTAGTCCGCAAGAGCCACCCATCTTGTAAAGATAAAGAGATAAATGACCAAATAGGAGTTTGGCTCAGAGGAAGTTCAGACAGAGGAGGTGGAAGAAAACGCAGACATGGAGACGCCAAAACGAACGGTGAAGCGGCGAGCAAGACGATCTGTGGAGCAGGCGTTGAAGAAAATACGTCACTCAATTCTGGTGCGTCCTGTGACTAGATCACCAGAAAACGAATCTTATTCAAATTACGACGCTACGATATCGCCTATTGTTCCACGCATTTTATTTAATAATGTTAACGTTCAAGAAATTGATTTAGTTGTTCCGGAAGATTCTGATGTAATTGTAGAAAGTAAGGTAGATTTATTAAGACAGTGGGCTGTAGAAAACGGCATTACACAAATAGCGACCAACAATTTACTAACTTTGCTTCGCGATTGGCTTCCACATGAAGGTTTTCCGAAGGATTCCAGAACATTGATGAGAACTCCAAGAAACTTAGAAATTAAATTTCTTGCAGGGGGTCAATATTTTTATTTTGGGGTTAAAAAGCATATTTACAATTGCTTAGAAATTGGAACAGTAGATTTTACGCAAACATATAGTAAATTTAATGAGTTAAAGAATTTAATAACCATAAAAGTAGGAATTGATGGTGTCCCACTAAGTAAAAGTTCAAATCTCCAATTTTGGCCTATACTCATCAGCATTGATCAGGCAAGAGTTAAATGTGTCAATGTGGTTGCTTTATATTATGGAACTTCTAAACCAAATTCTGTACATGAATTTTGCAACGATTTTGTAGAGGAAATGAAAGATTTAACCACAGCTGGTGTTCGTTTTCAAGATACGAACTATTGTGTACGAATACGTTGTGTAATAGCCGACGCTCCTGCACGGAGTTTCATTAAGTGTATTAACAATCATAATGCATATTACGGATGCGAGAGATGTTATAGAAAGGGGAAATGGAGTCAACGGGTCATTTATCCTGTTAACATTGTGGGAGAACTCTATACAGACGAAACGTTTAAAACACAACTATTCGATAGGCATCATGCTGGAATAAGTCCATTTGTTGATTTAGATTTTGGACTTATATCACAGATTCCGTTAGATTATATGCATTTATGCTGCTTAGGAATCATGAAAAAGCTACTACTTATATGGGTTGAAGGCAAGGGACATAAGTTAAAGCGTAAAAATTTGAATGATATTTCTGATAGGTTAGTTACTGTTGGCAAACAACTTCCATCAGACTTTAGTAGAAAATCTAGAAGTTTAAATGAAATTAAACACTGGAAGGCTACGGAATTCAGGACGTTTATGCTTTATGTTGGTCCATTAGTGTTGGCTAATATCCTAGATTCAAAAAGGTATAAGCATTTCTTGTTATTTCACGTAGCCATGTATTTATTTTGTTCCCCTGTTTGTGGCACACCTAAATGGCTTAATTATGCAAAATGTTTGTTGAATGAGTTTGTACGACAAGTACCTTCTCTATATAGTAAAGATTATTTAAGCTATAATATGCACTCAGTTCAGCATTTGTATTATGATGTTCAAAATCACGGAAACATGGATAGGTTTAGTGCTTTCGAATTCGAAAATTATTTGTTTAAATTGAAGAAAATGATACGAACTAATAAGTGTCATTTAAAGCAGGTTATTAATCGTATTTATGAGAAGGAAAGTTGTTCTGAAACTTATATTGAAACTCTTAAGTGCAAGCCATTCGTAATTTTAAAATCTTACTACGTCACTAATTGCGGAGAGATTTGTAAGGTTATAAAATTGGTTGGTGACTCCGTTATAATTAGAATATTTAACGTTAAAAACATGTCGCATTATCCTTGTCCTAGTGAGTTACTATCAATTGTAGAATTAGAAGGCAAGCAAAGAAAATGTGAAGTTATGAACTCTGTACTTTTAAGGCGTTGTTTGAGACTTAGATTAGATGATAGACGTTACGTTATTCCTTTATGTACAGCGTAATTATCTGTTAATAAATGAGTCTACTTAAATATCTGCAATACGTTGAAATATATTTTAATATAATTATTAATTTTAATGGCAAGCATGCATTCATTTGCGCATAGTAATGGTACTGGCAAATTGTCGGAACGTTAATGGTACATTGTATTAACAATACAATTTTCTGCGCAAAAAATCATTGGGCCATTAAAGATTTACTATACAGTGGCACTGCAATGGAAAATCGTCGTTGAGCCGTTATTGTCTGCCAGCGTAGTCACAACAATGGAAAGCGTGCCAAGCCGATATAAGTTTACGTTGGCACGCCGGTAACGGGCCATCGAAACTAATGCTCTATATTGTTTGTCGGGATAAATTCAATACTCGATTCTGTTTTTGTGGTTATCGTGTCTTCTCTTCTTATTGTCATTAAAATTCACCGAAATTCGCCTCCATTATTCGTCCTACTCCATACTTCATGGCAACTGTACCTTTTCACCTTTCTTTCTAAATATATTTTCAAGAATAAATATTGTGATTGTGAGCCAAAGTAAAAATTTATTTTCACTACACAACGAACACAAATCGTTTTTAACTGTTTTTGGATGGCATGTTGTCGCGGGATAGTGCTTGAAAAGAATCGTAAATTTCAAAGGCACCGCTCACACAATTCGAGTCCTGACGCTATTGTCGTGGAATAACATATTGTCCAACTACTGTAGAGGTAGAACATGTAATTTTTATTCATTTATTTTGGAATCAAGAAGATAATCAGTATTTACAAATAATATGATAATGATAAATTCGTATATTTGATAAGTGATTTGATTACTAATTAGGATGCGCATAATTCATTCTATATTCCCGGACTTCTAAAAAAAACTTTAATACCATGGTTAAAGTCTTCAACCATGCATTGAGTGCGGAACCGGGGGAATGGGGGGGGGGTTCAAATCTCGCCCGAAATTTTAGAATAGGATTACATCCCCCACCCCTAGTCCCCGCTGTTTCACAGTCTATGCAACCATGTGTCAAGTCATATTTCAAACTAATTCCACCGATATCTCTTAAATGGTTCGTCATTATTGGCATGAAATATTTTCAATTAACTATACAATCAATAGTTTAGTATCTTTAGTATGTGCTCATAAGCAGTAGACAAATATGTACAAGTAAATTTTATATACATTCGTCATTTAATTAATATGACCCATACCTTGTACGTTATCATAACATTACTGTATCCGCAATGAGCTGGTTGTTTCCCTTTGATCCACACACCAACAAATTTTCAGCATGAATAGTAGACGCCATGTAAATTCAATACAACATTGGTAACAAAAAGCTACGATAACGGTTTCATGGTTGCAACGTTCGAAAGAACGATGACTCCTTATATAACGCTTTTTTAAATATTCATGACGTTCACTATTCATTTCGAAATTTTGTTTGTACATACGTGGGTCAATGATAAGACTTGGGTCATTGTGAAAATAGTAATTAGTACACCTATAACAAAATAGACATAAAAATAAATATTAATTCATTGAAGACTGTGGAAATGATAACTAGAGAGAAAAGAATCTAGACATACTTCCAAAAAGGTAAAAAAAACAACTGAAAAAAACATCGGCTGATAGCTAAGAGATTAATATTATGGATATTTTAATTGTCAGCGCATTTTAATATTCAAAAGAGTCAAAACCGTTGCCTTCAGCGGATCAGCGGGGGAACCTTGAATTGCATCAGCTATGGTTTTTGGCGCGTGACAGAGCCGTAGGTGTTGACATATTAGGGCGGGGTTGATTTTCTGAAGTAAGTACTGAATGACCTCTGCTCCGTATTTTTCGACAAGGACTGGCATCTTCCTTCAATAGTGGACGGTAAATAAGTACATAAGTGCTTCACCTCTACTTTAATTTCCTCCTGTAAATGTTTAAAAAATAGCATTCAAATCATAAAGCACCGCAGAATAGTTTTGGTTGAAATGGTGGCGGTTTAATACCTCTGTGGCCTTGCCTCTTGCAGTCGGTGTTCCAGTGTGGCAACAAAAAATTCACACATAACGCATTTTCCCGAGTCACCCTCTGTGCGTACCATTTGAGACACTCGGTCAACTAGTCGAGTTTGAGGTGCCCAACGCTCCAATGGCATTTGAAACTGAATCACAATTCCGTAATGAAATTGAGGTGTTGGCTNTTGAAACTGAATCACAATTCCGTAATGAAATTGAGGTGTTGGCTCAAGTAAACAGAGATGAATAGCAACGCACACTTTGTGAGCAGTTCCGTGAATCAATATCATTTCAGCCACTTTATGGCCGTATTTTTTCATGAAAGATAAGCATTTCCCTTGCAGCCTTTTAGGTAGGTGTGTACAGACTCTGTCCATGGCGGCGTCAATGGCTTCCTAAGAAAAACGAATATACGATTTTCAAGTAGTGTGAAAATAGAATTTTAAATAAAAATAACGTCAGTAATTTTTATGTTTTGCTTACTTTTGTCTTGTTCTTGCCAACTAAATCAATTATTTCTTTAACAGCGATAGTACAAATTATGCACGACGGAAGAATCTCCTCCCCAGGTTGTCCAATTGCAGTCGCCGGTTCGGAAGTGGTAGTTGGATAATATACTGAACACAGCCTTAAGTGTGCACATAACTATAAAAACAATTTTTTTTTGGATTAAGAAATTGTATATGAGAATCAACAGAATCGACTTTATTTGGAAATTATTTCACCTTGATGGGATTAATTTTCTGTGCCAAAAGTGTTATCAGAGCATCTCCATACTTATCCACAAACAATTTGCATTGGTTGCTAAACTCGCCACCAAGATCCAAGCATAATCTGTCCACTCCAGCCTTGATTTCCTTCTCGGTTTTCTTGTTGGCTAGATACTCTTGAAGGTAGTGGAGTGCATATTGGCAAAATTGACAACCTACATTTCCACCACTCTGTACAGCCATTTCTTCGACATTTCCAGTAAACTGGGCTTCTGGAACAGGCCGGATTAAAGGAGTAGCGTCATTTTCCTCATTGTTTGAACTTGAATCTGATAATGGATCAGTTCCATTGATGTCATTACCAATGGCCACGGTGGTGGTCCAGACTGGGCTGCTTTCCCCGTTTAACTGAAGGTAGAAATATGCATATGTTTAGAAATTAAGATATTTGCCCTGCAATTACGATCATTTTTGCTATCCAAGTAAAATATACCTGAACATGCCCAATGCCACCATGACACACTCCAATTGACCTGCAGACTTTATCCGGAAACTTTAGTTTTTGCACTAATGTGTCGTAAACGTGATTCCCATAATGTCGAGCCAGATTCAAACATTCCTCTTTGAATTTCCCAGTTTGCTCGCACAGTTTTTCAATAATCTGTTGGAATTATTTTTTGAGTATTGTTGGCCACCAACCACTGGTGCAAGAATTCCACTGATTGCTGACATGTGTCACATCCCAAGTCATCATTCTTAGTTTCAGAGAGCCCAATTTCCTTAGGGTTATTAATTTTGGCGAGCATTTTATCGATCCTGGGTGAATTACACAAACCGGAAATGTGGCAAACCATTTGTGAATCCATGCGGGATGTCAAAGCCTCAAAAAGCTCGGGAGTAAAATCATTGGCAAGCTGATGACATTCAGCTGACACCAGTTTTAATGGAATCAAATTGCAAGACTCTTCCAACATTTGACCAAAATCATCCTAGTGGATAATGTTTGTACACACGTCAATAAAAAAACTTTTTTGGAAGAATTCCACGAAAAGCATTTTTTACAAATGAGCAATATGTCTTTTTAGAAACTTACTTGGGGTTTGTAGAACATTGAGGAAGTTTCTCTTTTGGATTTTCCCAAATTTCCTTTACACAATGTTTTATAGCATGACATTCCGCAGCTTGTCTAGATGTGCAAACAATTTTTGAATCAAACGTTAATCTCATTCATTTACAATTTAAAGGTGCACAGTGCACCCTGCACCGCACCAAAACAGAAAAATATTTTTTTACGTGATATTGTGGCACCAGTAAGTTGGACCCCAAGCACAAACTTTACCACCCATCAAATCTTGTACTCCTGAAACTACGAAAGGCCTATTCCTGAGAGAATAAGCATTGCGCCCATTCATAAGAGCAAAGGATAGGACCAAGTATAACTGAACACGTGTCATTTCTTCCAGACCCAAGGTCAGACGCTAGGAAACACAAACTGTTCACAAAAAATCAATGAACTAATTAGAGATATTTAAGTTATTGTCAGTGGGTAACAAGGATGAATTACTTGCAAATAATCCGAGTCTGCAGAAAAAAATTAAAGTATAGTAAGTTATATTAATGTGTTCCTTTAAATTTACTTCCCCGCAATTCCTTGCCAGTCGTCACTATTTTCACTTGCTTCACTTTTTGAAAACAACCTCAGAAACTTTAAATGTAGAAGTCTTAAAACTGTAAATTTTGTGAGCACTTATTTCACTTCAATTACTTACTTACAATTAATGAAAAACATCTCAAGTTTCAATCAAAACTAACTTAGCCTTGCGTATCAAATTTAGAAAAAAAATCTCGTTGTTCCGTAAATAAAGCTGGGGTATTTTTCCCTTAATGAAATCTTCACGCGTGTCCTGTGCTGTACTCTAATTCCAAAGTACCTTGTTGAAATATTATAATTATCTGTGTAAACTCGTTTCTAAAACTTTACCACAAAATAAGGCTGAATAAGCCAAGAACGACTTCTTTGGAGAGTGACTAGAGCCGGTGCCGAAACGCGAATGATGGCTTGTACACAGAATGATGACTAATTGTCTTGTGGAGGATTTAGTGTTGTTGGAGAAACTGAGAGAAGACATCTTATCATAGAGCAACCGCTATCTCCCAGATTACTTTTGGACTTTTTGCATGTTCAACCAGCTTCACTACAAAGTTGACAGATGAGCATTAAGCGTCGTGTTACTAGCCTGTACTTAATTTCAATTGTGTTATTGTGTTTGTGTATCAAGATGGGAAAATAAAATGACAAAAACGAAGTCTGACAAACAAGACGAATGTAATGCTTCGCGTAACTCCCTTTTCACAAAGAAAATAGCCTACTTCTGAGAAAAGTGAATCATCATTATTACGTAGCACTTAAACATGCATCTTTTGAAATAACCTCAATCCTCATCGGGTGGTCGTGGCATGGCTCAGTCCGTTGGTGTATTCGGCTAGCCGTGGCTACATGTTTGCCAAACCCAGGTTAGTACTTCTTTAGTTGTCTTATGAGATGAAACACTGGGGTGGGATGACGGTGCCCGCCAGACGAGACCCTAACATTAAGAAATAAGATAACTGAAATCTAACAATTGCAACATGTACTATGGACTTGAATCTAGATAGTCCAGAAATGAGAAAATATGAACCAGTGAAAAACAGTAACTCGGGTGATATAATAGTAGGAACGTCGTACGGAAGCATTATTACTTTATTACGCAGATGAAATGCTTTTCATTTAGTATGACTTTAGCGTCTTCGTTTGTCTGTCTGCTTGTCTCTCTGGCATCACGCTTCAGGCCAGACGCTTCAGCCGATTTGGCTCAAATGTGACACATATGTATCTTAGGGTAGTGGCTTCTTTGGAATGCATTTTCAGCAAATTCGGTCAATTTCATAGGGGTCATTAGGGGGATCAAAATTTTAACTTTATCCAAATTAGATCAAATTTTGTGTGGCGATACCAGATCAAATGGCAAGCCAAAATATCACGTTTTAATCAATTCAATCAACTTGTATCAATATTAAAGTCTTCATCTGCGTCTTTATAGCTGCAATCCAGCCGGTTTATGTTCAAGTATTAAGTTCAAACGTTTAGCTATATCTACCCAAAATACAATGTCTTACCAGGGAATTTCCCGAGCTGACAACTTCAATTCAAGAAGCGACATATGTGTTTCAGTAGTATTTGAAACGTAGATAAATGTGACGCTTTTAATTTTTTGTCTAAGGTAAAAAAAATGAAAGCCGTTACGCTTTTCTACGTTTCAAATACTACCGAAACGCACGTGTCGCTTCTTAAATTGAAGATGTCAACTCGGGCTTTTCCCTGGTTAGTCGTGTAATTCGCTGTTCTTGGTCGTGGTTTTATTTTTACTAAGTAGAAAAGACAAAAATGGACTTTTTTCTAAGTTCATAATAGTTTTATCTTTGAGCTGAACCTCACATGACGTCATTTGCTCGCCCCTCTCTATTCTGGTGATACACTCGGGCAGGATAACCTTACATAAGAATACGGATGGATA
>JAHZNB010003379.1:0-12399 GCA_027744295.1 Callyntrura guangdongensis
GGGTTATACCTTAATTTCGCAACAAGTAAAGAACAAAATGAAAACAAGATTTTTAATGAAATAACGCAAAAATTAGCTATAAACATCACTAGATTCGATCACCTATGAAAGATAAGCTAGAAAAAGCACCAGAAAAAGTTTTGCAGCATACTCACGTTACGTATTGTGTAGTAATATAGTATATTGTTGGTAATTGGTAAATAAGATACTTTTAAAAGCTATTATCACCAAATTCCAAGAAAATATCAAGGTTCATTTTCGCAGAGAATGGTCAGTACTTAAATAATGGGTATCAGAGTATCAGTTAGGGGTCGTATTTACTTTTCATAATGATGCTATTTATTTGTTCGTTGAGTTATGCAATACATCGTCCAAACTTTTCACATTGTTTAAATTTAATGTGTTTTCGTTTAGCTTCTACATGTTACTTAATTCGGTTACTGCAGCTCATTACTCATTAGACTCATTAGTTATGAAATACGATCGCAATATCCTTCGGATTTTTAATTTTTCAATGTTGGCAATCATAGTTCGTTCTATTTTTATTCTATTCTATTCATTCTATTCCTAACTAGATGAAAGATTCGTCTATTTCACTTGGTGGAATCGTGTAATTTTTAATTTTTAGTTTTCAAATGATTCATCACACACGTAGATAGGTAGATAGATAAATACTGTTATCAATAAATCGTATCTGTGTCATTTGGTGAACTGAGGCTGAACAAGCTCATTGTATGATCAAATAATCAATATCAATGAACAACATTGACATTGGCATAAGGTTTGAACCTAGGCTATGTTAAACCATCCCCGAAATAAAAACATTTGATCCTATTTATAATGCAATTAGTTTTCCCGTGGGTCATATGGAATCGGCCAGACCAAAGTCATAAATAGAAAACAGTCTGCAAATATTCAAGGCAAAAAAACTTGTATGTTTGCCGTATTACTTAGGTTCACTGGTTCATGATGTAAATTTTATGATCTTGACAATTCTACCATGCCAAAGATCAACCGGAAAAAAGTTGCCTTTAAATCATGTGCTTTCTCGTCTACCATGAAATAGCTGAGTGGTAGTGGTTGCTTGTAACGAAATATGTAAAAGATGAAAACTTTTTACAACTTGACGATAAGGAAAAAAGTTCCTACATGCGCGTGAGTCGACTCATCCTTGAATCAAGCACAAGCAAAAAACACATACGCCCACATCACAACAACTTAATTTAATTTGAAAGGTAGCTTTTTTCGTTAGCAAGATCAAGTCAATAAAATGTAAAGCAGTATTTTCTTTACGGTTTAATGTATCATCAATTATCCTTGATACATAGAGGGAAAACTATTGCGTTATAATGCATAGTCAATTTAATTAGAATACTTGTCTACTGTCGACAGATTTAATGAAGAAAGAACGACAGAAAGAAAAAAATAATATGTGCAGCAGTAATAAAAATATAATTTGTATCAACAGCTCGAAAATAATGGCACGCTTGTTTGCAGAGTTTATGTGGTGCTTACATTGGCTTGCGACGAGGACGTTTGAAAAAGTGAGATGAGGAATTTAAACCGTCTAAAAAGAGAATGAAAATCTGGGCAGGGATCCAATCTCCAATCTAAAACTTTTTTTAACCGAAATTCAAGTATCTTCTGGGTATAGCTTGTATACAACTAGGTATACTCATGATGATGAAATGCATAGGTAAATGCATTAGCAATTCGCATTCGGCAAGTGCACGAAAGATTGCAAGGCTTTTATACGCGAGAGCTCGGAAAAACAGGCTTGGAAAGAATAAATTTGTTGTTCTTTTGTGAACACTGTTAAAAGATAATAGGGTTTATCTCAAGAGGGTTGACAGTTGAGGCGAAAATTCGCCATCTCACAATTCTATTGGTTCTATCCAGGGACTATTATTGTCTATTTTTATTTAAAATTTGGTGTTTGGCCACCCACTTTATATAAATTTTTGTCAGCCGTTTTCAACACTAAAGTTTAATCGCCTGTCGACCTCCCTCATTTTGGCATAATTACGTCGTGTATGAGATAGCAGAACCGTTGGCAGAAGTTGGAGTACCAAAACACAAATAAATTCGAATAGGTATAATTTTTACAATAATTTTGTTTTTGGACCAGAGGGTATGCAGACCATAGATTAAAAAACGGGGATTCAACGTTGTGCATGAGTGTAAATCTATCACTTACAATAACACTAACGCATACAGATTATAGTAAATATTATTTCACATTGTACGCAAAATATTTGTATAAATGTTTTTCTTTTATAATTTATAATTTAATACTGTTTGTGCGTCATCATTGGCAAATAAAATGCCGGGTCAATTTTGTCTCCGTCCTCTAAACTGTGACAGACAAATACTTTCATCGCAGCCTGTACTCAAACTAGATGTTTAGTCAACATTTTCCCTACTTATGCAGCTGTGCAAACCACCGAATCAAAAACTGTCACGCACCGCTTGAAATCAGATAAATGTTTTTACGTTAGCTCGAGGGACACTTCTCAAATTTTGGGACGAAACCAATTTCATCTAGCCTGAACTGATGGATGAATGATAAACAGTAGTACTCTGGAGTAAAGCATAACCATTTACATTATGTCGACAGTCCCGTAGGTGCACAACGAATAGGTTTGATGAATGTTCAATGTTTTTAGTGTAGGTTTTGTGCAATAAATTTAATTTGTTTAAAATGTTTATTGAGTACATTGCAAATATTGTTTTTACGTTATTACATCAAATACTACAATTCTTTTCAATAAGCTATTGGAAAATGATTTTTCAATGAAATACAATTAGGATTGTTACTTAATAATGTTTAACTGTTTTTGTTAACTTAACTTTTTTGAATCTGTGCTTGAATAGGAAATGGAGCTTACAGTGTATGTTGTATGTAACAATTATTTATTGTATACTCTTTTAATTAAATCAGCGTAGTTCCTCAACTTGTAATAAGATACGACTCCACACGCGTTTAAAATCGGTACAATGGTCACACGATTAAATTTTTATCGAAAGTAAGAAATCAATACTTTCTTCAAAATCCGAAGTAAAATATAATAATAATTATGTATAGAGGTATAATCAGTAGCAGGAGAAACTAGAAGAGTTGATGTTGCTGATTGAGACAAGTTTTAATTTTCTGAATACAGTGAATATAGTCGTTGTTGTATATTATGTTAACTGGTTATTTAGTTGAAAACCGTTATATTAATATTACAATGTATGCATGCGGTTCGTTATCTTATTGTTTACATTAACTTTAATACCAAAAATAGTACATAATATTATATTTCGTTATTGTTGTCGTATAATTACTTTATAAGCAAATCATGTAGTATTTACTATTATTTTATTATTTGAAAGTTGACATTCTTTATAAGAATACGTTTTAAATATCTGAATAACTCTTGACTTTTTCATATTTTGCTTAACTTAAAACAATATAATAATGCAATTAGGAGCTTTCTCTCTCTCCCGGACTTACAAAAGGTTACACAGTGACTACAGTTTCAAACAGATGTTCTCTCTGACTTTTGATTAAATACTATCGTAAAATATAAAAACATGAATGACATTTTTCAGTGTTTCGAGGAGCTAACAACTCCATATTATGTACTCTACTCCAACAAATCAATCAGCATATCCAACACGGCTTTGGCACTGTTTTCAGGAGTAAGTAAAAACTCTAAATAGGATCGTTTGTATGGGGAAATTGATGACTCGACATTTCGTTGTAATGTTTGCTCAACAGCTTCCTTCATACACAACGCTCTTTCTCTATCAAGCCATTGTTGGATCGCTCTCTCCGACCTCAGCTTTTTGATCCGTTCTAGTTCATCTGAGTCACGTTTTGGGGCAAATAATTTTACCTGAAGGAATAACCTGAACTGATCTTGCGCAGTTTTGGTCTTATTTGCACACAAGCGTTTCGTAAGGACTTGACGATCGTTATCCCCAAGGAGGGGTGTAATGCCATCAGAACCATTGTTTAGCAATAGTTGCTTCATGGCATTTTCAAAGTCTGCGCACAATTGCATTTTTGACGATGAGCGCCCACTTCCAACTTTAACTTGTCCTGAAGAAATAGACAAGTGCGGAACGGGGTGAACGTAAACCAATACTGAGGATGGAGACGACGGTTGGAAAACCGTGTCGCTTGAACTCCCACGTGCAGTTGAGTTGACCAAGAAATGACTTTCAGACTCTTCCATGCTTTGCACCAACACGAGTAAATCCGACATTTCCTCTGTATCCCAATAAGTCATTGACTGGAGGAGAGCAAAATACTTGTGTAGCAACGGAACTTGGCTATGACGCATGTAGTCTTCCACCGTATACATGTTGTATTTTGGCATAACAGAGACGAATACTGCAACAAAATTTATGTTATCCATTTAAATTATATACCTATCAAATTATCATCTATTATACATTTGCACGCCAACAAAAATGGGCTGTTTTGTAGTGAAAGGATGAATGTCAACAAATGACAAAGCTCATACGCTGCAATGACGTTGACAGTTAAACGTAACCCACCTTTTACGCTACTGCCAGTTGTAATATATTCTGAAGCCTTCCAAGTGACATACGTATCTGGAATGCTATCCTCGAATGTGGCGGATGTTTCTACGCAAGGAAACTCAAACGGTGCTGAAAAGCTTGGTGCGGTAGTGCTTTCTTGAACCAAAAGGACACATGACTCGTCATCCAGCACCGCAGAGTAAAACGCAAAGCCATGACCGTGTGTAAGTGGCTTGGAGGGTTCCGCTACTTGGAAATGTGACCACTTCAGTTGAGTGTTGCAACGTTTTTTCAAGTTGGCTGAACGTCTTATTTTCATCTGAAACGTGAAAAACAAGAATTGCATTAGAGGTGTTTGGGGACAATAAAATTCAATTGAGTGGCATTGATTTGTATTACAGGAGTTTGGCTTGCTATCAGTTTCAGCGTTTCAAGATTCAAGGTGGTAATGTGGTTGTACGTGGTTTCCAAGTCTCGACTTATCCCATTAGTGACGCATTCCAGGTTCATACTAGCTTTGCGCTTGGGTTTACTTGGTGGATTGTTGGGATCTGGATTGTCTGGATGATTCTGAACTGATGATTGTGTGGAAGCTCCATTAGCGTCATTGGTAGTCCCGTTAACTTTGCTACCGTCTGTTTCTCCATTGGGATTATTAAACACTGCAGTGAAACTTGGTGCAACCCTGTTATGTCTAGCAGGAGGAGGGGGCCTTGCAGGTCGTACCGTACCATTCGGGACAACACCAACACGATTAAGCAGATCCAACGAATGCACTCGTGGGGGAGGGGGTGGAGGAGGACGGCCAGCAACCGTTCCATAAGGTTTTCTGTCTGAAAATTTAACTTGGTTCATGATGACACTAGGAGCAATTTTGGTTGGAGTAGGGGTTCTGGTAGAAGGTTGATCTACAGTGCCCTCTTCGGAAATTTGTGTTGTAATCATTTGGTTTGAATCATGGATGTCAGTCTTGGTTTGGCAGTTTCCAAAATCATACTTATTTCCACTTGACTCTCCATTTCCATCTTTTGAGCCAAATCGCAGAAATTTTTTAATTGATGAAGATATTTTATGCTTCTTAAAACCTTTCTCTTTTGAATCCAAGCCGTCACCATCATCACCACCCTTGTCTTTGTCACCCAAATTGATATCAAGTTTCGACAATTTGTGTAAAACAGGAGCAAGTCCTTTAAACTTCAATGACGTGGGAGTCAATGTCGCATAAATTTCTTGAGTTCTTGTCATGCTGACTTCGTCAGTGGACAACGACCGCTTATAGGTGGAGCTATTTCCAGATGGCGACTTTTCAACACCCGAGTCTTCGATAATGGGATTACTTTTATTTTTGTACCCATGCACATGGTGGCTGAAAGCAGCACCGGCTTTCTTTCCAATGGTACTGAAAAATTGGTTTACTTTTCTTCTAGTTTTCGGGCTGGCGGAGGAAGATCTCTCCCGTTTTCCATCAGGACTTCTTTCCGGCGTGGGCGACCTCTCACGAAGGAATGACTCTGAATCAATTTTGCGAATTCCAATAAATTCAATTCCATCGGTCCGTCTGTGAACTACCTTTTCAGTTTCTTCATCTCCATCAGAATCTAGGGTATTGTGTGAGCCATTTTGAAAATTGTAGCTACCAGCAGCCTTCCCACTCGATTTTCCTTTAATGGGCATTTCAGCTAGAGCAGTGCAGTCATCGTAAATGTTTTCCTCTTCATCCTCCTCTTCGAATGGCGTAATTGGGCTGTTAGTTTTTACATGCGGAAAATGCATAGGGTTTTTGTAAAAACTAACATCATCATAAATTTCTTCAGCAGCATCAACGGAAGCTTGACTATTCGTGTTGTTACTTTCTGTTGACGATTCAACAGTCACTTGATTTGCTGGTGGCAGTGGTGCTGTTCTCTTAACGTTATTATTAGAATTTGTCACGTTTCCGCTCCCATTTACATTCTCATTTACCATTGACGACGCTGACAAAGTCGAACTTTTCTGTGAGCCAACATTACTCACTGTATCCAATGCTTCTGGAATGGACTCTGATGACCCGGATGCCGACATTTCACTCGCAGAGGAGAACAACACAGAGTCTGGACTTAGCTTTTCAGGCTTTTTATTAGTGTCCTCGACCTCATCAACTGATATAAACAAACCACTTTTGGGACCAGCCGTTGGAATAATTTTGACCCGGTCTCTGTCACTGTAATCATTTTCATTACCAGAGTCAGAACCGGATCCAGATTTCTCATCCGATTCTGAAATCTCTGAACATTTCTTTATGTCAAGACCTGAGTCTTCTAAACTGTCGTCAAATTCAGAGGACTCATCAGTCCCGTTACTTCTGTTGCTTAAGCACTCCCCAAACGGAGGATGACTTAGCTTCCCATTGTTTACAGATGGCTTCAAATCCACTTTCAATTCAGATTTTATCAATGAACCCTGCTCATGACTACTAACAGTAGCACTATTGTTGCTTTTGCATATCACTTGCACACCACCAGACGAGGCAGATGTGCCATTGTTACAATCAAGTTCATCCCCCGCTGCTACTGTTTCTATTATTACGGATGCTGCTGTAGGGGACGCATCAGAGTCAATAATGATGTCTCGCAAGAATGACGATCTTTTGCTAGCAATACTATTGCCAGTTTTGTTTTTATCTCCGTTGGTTAGTATGATTAAATTACTACTACGGCCATTTGTCGATCCTGTTGTGTCATTAGAATACGATGATGACGCTGAACTTTTGTTGATTTCTGCCACCGCCGCATTCACAGAGTACCCTTCTGAAGAGTCAGAAAGGTTCTTTTGTTGTATTCTTTTAAGGACAGGTTTGTTTCTTAGAGAAGGCCCCTCACTATTAACAGAAGTCATGGTATTGTTGCCCCATTTATTATTCTTTGTTACACCAGCACTGCTACCATTACCACTGCTGGATGAAGCAAAACGATGTGTGACAACGGTACCATTAGAAATGCTGCTGATTTTACTTTTGACAGATCCTTCTGATGCTGAAGTCGATGATATTGTTGTTACGCATTCTTTAGAATTTTGAATGCCATTGTATGCTGGTGTTGTTGTACAAGTAGAAGTAGTTTTTTCCGGGTTAACCTCTATAGTTGTTGCTGAGCTCGGGGATGAAGATGGCCCATTTCCTTGATTGTCAATAGACAGCACTGCAGTTGCTACATTTTTTGTGGAAATAGAGCTTGACGTCTTGCCACTTGAAACAGTTGTTTTGCTGCTATTATTGCTAATCGAATTTATTGTGGTTGATGATGACGAGGTGGTTTTGCTGTTGGTGCTTATTACGTTTCTTGATGATGACGACGATGTAAATCCCGTTGTTGATTGTTGTTTTGCTGTTTCAAAATTTTTACTACCACTTGATTGGTTGGTAGAATTGCCGCTTATCATTGTTGTAGTTTTGCTTGGTGCCTGAGAGGTTGGCAAAGGAGGCTTTCCTCCATTAGAACCTCCACTACTCCTTGGAATAAATTTCCTATGCTTTTCCACAGTCTTTTCATTAAGTTCATCGTCCGCAGAGTCTTCGCTGATTTTTTTATGGATTCTGAGCGGTTCTTTTCGTGTTTCAAAAGTTCCAATAGACACCAATGGCTTTGACGAGCCTTCCATGGATTTCCCTCCCGTACAGCCTACAATTGGTCCTATCTCGATACATGTGGTCCCCAATAAATTAGTTTTGATGGAATTGAAATTCGTGTTTTTCTGGGTGACACGATGAAGCTCTTTCTCCTCCAGGGTGGTGGCATTTTTTTCCATAACCTCATTTACTGAGGCGGAATCCAACGGATCCGGAGGAGAATCGTCTTCATCATCAGATATTCCTGATGGACCACCTCCATATCCAATTACAGAGACGACCTGAAATTCATGAAAATCAGAGCAAAAATTATAGTGCATTCTACATACCAAAGTTATTTCATTGCTTCACTTTATAATGCAAAGTTGCTTGCATAGCATCATCGTTCATTTTGTCACGTACAGTTTTTATTACGCAGTGCAGGAAAAGATTAAATTTATCAAGACTACAGTCAATTCATGGACAGGCTAGGTTACAACAGGAATGCATTTTCATTAATAATTGGCATTCCTATATTATACTAAGCTTCAGCTGCCCATTTTAATATCTTTAGGCCCACATGTCACATGTTTGAAACAAGGAACATCTACCATATCACTAAGCTTCAGCTGCCCATTTTAATATCTTTAGGCCCACATGTCACATGTTTGAAACAAGGAACATCTACCATAGCATAATTTACATTTCTTTTGAAATTCGATTCGATAAAATAATTCCACACTTAATGCGTTTCTTCAAAAATGAGGCTTCACGTATTTACATAAGAAAAAAATGTATACATGAATAAGTTATCATTCCTTATGTGCTCCCACGAAAACTTTTTTCTACCTCTCTATGACTTAATTGATAGAAAGAATCGACTACAAAGACTGCACGAAAGGGAACATGCCAAGAGAATAATAAAAAAAACACCACATTTTTTGTGTGTTACAAAAGGTGCTAAGTGAATGTCGTCTGAATCCATTCCACTACTCTCATATTATCTGCTNTAATTGATAGAAAGAATCGACTACAAAGACTGCACGAAAGGGAACATGCCAAGAGAATAATAAAAAACACATTTTTTGTGTGTTACAAAAGGTGCTAAGTGAATGTCGTCTGAATCCATTCCACTACTCTCATATTATCTGCTTAACTCTCGGCAGAACAAAGGCAACACCAGCTCACGCCTAGAATATATTAATCTCCATCATGGAACGGTTGCGCATACGGTAGTACAGAAGCAGAATATTATGATCCGTCATCCATCACCATCATTTTTGTAATTATAGAAAAGTTTGGTATGTGTATTGCCGACCCAGACATGTGTAAAGTACTCGTAAAACTATAATATAGCTATTAAATAAAGATGGAAGGCAAAGCTTTTAAGCTTTTTCTATACCAATATTACATGTATTCCTTGCATTCCACAACCTACTCCAGTTCTAAAACTCAAACCAATTGCAATGGAATACGACTAAAAAATCTAACGTGAATTTCATTCAACCAACATAATGATTCTATCTTGAGCCTCCTCCACCACAAATTACAACGTGGACATAAAGAATAAAGGCTACCATTTAGAACCGAGTGTTTTCGCCTTCTACAAAAATGTAATTCTAAGTAATTTATACTTTACAGCTGCATCTCATCACGATGACAAGACATTTCCAGCAAACTAGACATACACAAAGCAAGCTTTACATTATAACGTGGATGGCTTTTCAAAAAATTGATACGAATAAGCAGAGCAATTAACCTCGGGCGGACTCCTTTTTTGAAGATCTGATTGACGTCATATTAATAAATTTCAAGTTGCACACACCGTCTAGGTATTTGTGTCAAGTAATTCACGCGTTATTTGAGAGCAAAGTAAGTATGACTGAATATAAATGGACATGACTAGAGATACTAGATACACATGTTTTTACTCTTCGTAAAGATGCTAAATCATGGCAAGCAAGAAAACCACATCATCATGATAATATGAAACTGGTCAAAGAAGTCAATCTGTAATTGATTTTTAGTCTATCTACTCATGTGGCTGTCATAAAGGCGTTTGATAGTAATACTATATATCCACTAAGCAGAGGCTAATAATGGCATTGTGGGGCTGTATTAATTTTAGTATTTTTTTTACTAAAAACTGCATGAATCTTTTAAAACCTTCTATGTGCATTTTTTGACAGGCCACCAACTAACCCAACCCAAGCTTTAAGGCTTTTCCATTTTTGTGCAGAGGCTTCTCTGGCGGAGTTATGAGCTTGTTTGTAAGCAAAAAGAAAAATATATATACTCTTTTTTCCTCTTTTAATGTGTGTATGTAAGTACCTGACTTGTTCATATGAAAGTGCATTTTTCAGTGAGTAGTGGTTAAAAAAATGTACGTAACGCATCAAGTATCAAGTATCGTTGTTGCGGTGGTGTAGTCTTCTACTTTGGGGTAGCGTGAATGCTTGTTTTACTCTTGATACAACAGTGAACACAATGTTAAAAAGAACAAACATTACATTATCCTTACAATAGGTCCCACTTGTTACGACCTCCATTGTATCCTGCAAGTAATAGCATAGTATTTTTGTTGAAAGTTCGTAAAACAAAAAAGGCAGCAAAGTTATGGTTATCACTGCTGCTGCGACGAAAAAAGAAGCAAAATGATTATTAGGGTTTTTATAATCATCTTAACCACAATTTAACATCATCAAGTACTTGGTAAATGTCTTCCTGTTTTCCTTTAAAATCTTGTGTGTTCATTCCTGCGTACTACTCTCGACCACCCTTACCATCACCACCGCATTTTTTTTTCAAAAGTTTACTTTAGCCAGTTCTTATCAACAACTTCTTTGGAATTTTTCTTTTTTGTCCTTTATCATTGTGTGGTCATGCTGTCATACATGCTTTAAAAACTTCAAAATATATGTTCATCCTGCAATCAGTTGAGACAAAATATGGAGACATAACTTGGCTTGCAAGGTTATAAAACACGTCTTAACAATTTTATGACGGACAGCAGTAGAGCAGAAACTCTTATTCCGTTCTCCTGTTACATACTGGTCGTAGGCAAAAGCGCATTAATATTTAAGTAAAGTAGGCATATAATATCTGTCATTGTGGTGATGATATGTTGGTGGTGGTACATGTACACATGTGTGTGTGAGTGTGTGTGTGTGTACAAGTGAACTTATAAACCAGCACGGATTTCTTTTATTTACTTTTGCTTTGCTTGGGTTTTTGGGCACTACTGGGGGGATTATCACCATATCATATTGGATTCTTGTTCATTTTTGTTGTTGTGAATGTATTCATGTCGATTGTGCATAAAAATATTGAACTGTTGTTGTACTTAAAGTACAAAAGGTAGACAATATTACATGCTATAAAAAGTAGGCGTCGCTTGCACTGCACGTCTGCCCTACTAGTCTCTATACAGGAACGCCACTTCTACTACTACTTGTTTTGTTGCAGAAGAATCATTTGGCTCCATTTCTACGGCTGCTCTAAAATTCATTTTGTAAATAATATAATCTGTTATCAACTATATCTCGTCATCATTGTTATGGACAAATAAGCCATAAAAACTTTCATTTCAACAAGGATTTTGAACTATTTGTAACAGTAAAGTTAGTAATTTTTAGTGATTTATTATTAATCACATAGTCAATAGCATGTTATTTGTATGTGCCAAGGAATGACTAACACATTTTCGTCATTGACGTGTTTAAACAAAAAAGCATATTTGAATGATGATATCGTCAAATAATTTCCTGTGCAAGCATTGCGCTGAGTTTCCTACGAAAATAACGAGTTACACACAGCAAACACATTTTACCTACATACCCAAACACACAAATGCCTATGTAAAATACAAACATATAACTAAACTCGTAAAAGCCTAACATATAATTTTGTTCATATTATTGTCCTTCTCTCTGATAGTAATAATACAAAAGTCAAAATGTGAAAGATGAAGTTTAAACTAGTAACTTTTTAATTAGAGTATGCAAACAAGACGTATTAACATATGTATGGTAAAAAATTTGCCTTGAGGATGATGATCCGATAACTAAAAGCCCAGCTTATAAAGTTTAAAAAATTGAAATGCAAGTTAAGCGGTTTTCCTACTACTACAACTACTACTGTTAGATGTTATATGAAAAAAACAGAGACGTGATATCAGGATGTAACATATCATGTTATAGTAATGTAGTTAAAATTTAATGCATTTTCGTTTTACAACTTTTTTATTTTCGTTCAAAAACTCCCTTGAATACTAATAGAGGTTC
>JAHZNB010003380.1:0-20000 GCA_027744295.1 Callyntrura guangdongensis
TAAATAAATCTGTCGTAAAAATTGTGTATTAGGTTCAGGCATGTCTTACAATTTAATTTGCAGTTTTAGTTTTTGTAGCACATGGTTTTCAAGACAAAAATATTATCCAATTTCGAATCGCGTTATTTTGGTATTCGCAATTTCAATTAAAATGAATACTCATGGCTGCAGTAATGTCATAGTCATAACCTTACGCCTGCCATTTTCACAGTCATTGTTACTGTTCCTGTTGGTCACCCTGCAACTCTTTCCGCAACCATCTTACTTATATAGTGACAACAACAAGCCTCCACCACATTATCAATGTGTTGAAATCTGCAATCAACAGTAAGAACTATAGACGTAACTCTATCTTACTTCCTATGAAGATAACTTGACACCTTAACTGTAGCACCGACTTTATTCTGATTCTAATTTATTACCAGTCGCCCCGCAGACTCCATTGCGAATTACACACTTGCCTGTGACGATGAGACTTTTAATGACCAAGAAAAAGCAGACTGTAAAGTTGCCTGCATTTATTGTCACTCATTGAAAGTTTGTGATCGCTCGTTAGTGCAAAAAAATTTTGCCAAAAATTATAACAACTATTAAATATTTTATCTTTTTTACAAGTCATATATATTATAAACGATATGTAGTAAGAATTATGGATGAAGACAAATTAATTGTTTTATTGTTTACCCAAATTAATAGGATAATCCCTGTGAAAATTTATTGTCCTTCATTAAATTATATTGATGGCGAGTGTAAGCAACGCTGTGATTATCAGTGCGTAATTTCATTTCAGTCCCGTGTATTCTGTTTTATTGGCTCCATAGTCCATGACTTTATTAACCATATTAGTATTTGTTATCTTAAAATTATTTATAGTCGACCAGAAAATTTCAACGGGCCATTTTCATTTGGCTGCAGTAACTCAACTCTATTTCAGACTAAATGGGAGCGACGTGGGTGTCTGAGAGATTGTCGTGAGTGTCCCTCAAACGTGTGTGACTTGTAAGATTTAATGCACTGCCAATAATGAATACCTAAAAATCCTGTTCATATAAAAGTTGACATTTCAAAATCGTAAATATTTTTATGGAAAGCATGGGCACTGACTTCCACTGTCCTGCGGTGAACTATGCAGTATTTGAGCGACCTACTCGTCCTACAGAACCTGCCTACGACGGAAGCAAATGTGAATGGCGTTGTGATAACGAGTACGTTAATCTGAACTAATAAACAAATCAAAAACTAAATGTCTGATGATTAAGATTGTTGCAAGTTTTATTCCAAAACCCATAGACGTCCAGCTCCTTCAGAAAGAGATAATGTTGCCCAAGAAGATTCTTACCAACTTGATTGTGACGAGAAGTATAAATCCAATGATGAACAGAGAGCAACATGTGTGTCAGATTGTAGACATGTGTGTCAGATTGTAGTAGTTGTCCCTTGGATATTTGTGATTTCGAGTCAGGATCCAACTATATAAAACTAAAAACGATTTGTTTCTTCCGCATTATCTACAACTTGTGTAATTAATTATTTGTAGATTTGAGGCAGGTAGGTATTCCTGCCCCCCGTCAAAACATACCCCGCTTCTCCACGAACCCCACAAACGAGGTTCGTTCATTGTGTCATGGATTATAATTGCGGTAATAGCTGTTTCTATAATTGGATGTATTGTGGGGGCAACTTTCTATGGAAAAATCGATGGCTTCAGTTGTGGATGCACCACACAAACACGCACACATCGGCCAGAAAATATTCCAGGGGAAATGACTGAGGAAGACATGACGCCACAGACGTCCGGGATAAACGCTGAATCATTAATGTCGGCGTCGATACACGAAAGTGGGATGCACAGCGAAATCGACATCAAATAAGTAAATGTGTTATCAATGTTATCACTACTTTCATCATCATTTTTTAAAATAAACCTTGTTCATAAAAGACAGCTAGCGTGACAAAAGTAATAGCCAAATTTAAAGATTTATTAGTTTATTTCATTCTAAATTGAACTTGGCGACTCCTTGAAGGAAACAATACACGCGAAAGGATTGGCTCCGATGACCGATAAAAAAATTTCAACTAAAATAACAATAATATGCATAGCAGCATACTGCTATTTAGTAGTTGACAGTGATGTGCATTAAAAGTTTAAACACAAACCAGGAAATTAAAATGAAAACGATTTTATAAGCGCACAAAAGCGTTGCTCAGTCAGCGTCACTCCCGTCAATATTGCATATTCGGAATAACCCTACTGCAAACCACAATGTCACACACACTACCAGTAGGAAACCATCCTGACAAGATCATGTTTCCCATTTCAAACTTTTTTAAGCGCATGAATGTTCAAGTAGATAGACAGCTCTACAGGAAGTACTAGAAACTGTTCTCATATTTTATTCATTCCAACTAGCAACTAGCCTAGCATAACCATTTTGATTAGTCACACAGCTCTTTTGTGCTTGCTAAAATTCAATTTGGCATTTCAGAGATCATGATGATAATTCTGCACGTTAAATTTCAATGGCAGCTATGGTGCTTTGTCACATACAACAACACATTAAAAGTATTTGTGCAACGCGATATTCAATGATGATGAATGTGTATAGTGTATACGTAATTTATGCAGAGTAAAAGTAATTGAAAAATGCAAAATTTCAAACGACACATGAATTAGAAAAGTAGGTATTATTAGAATTTTTACGAGTGCTACTGCGCGATAAAAGATTCATGAATATTTAAACTGCTTTTAAGCAACCTGCTTATCACTGTTGGTAAATATCTGTTATTTTGCTGGTTTAGAGTAAAATGCAATTGTTGGATAAAACTCCAATTTGTCTCTAGAGTTTCTCGTGTCATTTACTTGCTTCTGTTCTTCTCAACCAGCTATTGTTTTGAATATTTCCGTTACCAAAATGAAAACCCACGCAGTTATTTTTATTGGACTGATCATCGGATTTACGTTCCTGAACGTTGCCGTTGTTGAAGCAGCAGAAGCTGCTCCTTGCATTTGTCCAGCTAATTATATGCCGGTTTGCGGCTCTGATAATAAAACTTACTCTAATNTAAAACTTACTCTAATGAGTGTGGACTCAACTGCCAAAAAGAAACAAATTCTGGTAAGATTTCAACAAGTTTGATTTTGTATATTTTTCAATAAGTGTTTTAATAACCCTTATATTTAAATTGTAAATGTGTATTTAAAAAAAATACCATAAACTACATTTTTTTTAAAAATTTCAAATACCATGCTATCTTTTCAAGCTTGTTATCTTGAGACTAGATGCAGTTTTAGCATCAAAATTCAAAATCATTGTCAGCATCTTTTTACGATTAACCTAGTAAAAAAGATTTTGTTTCACATAGACCACATTTTTTTAAATTTTTGTAAAAGTGATGCCTCGTCTAATTATTTATAAAAAACTTGCACTAACTTTAGTGACAGTTTGACGTTTAAAAAAGCAAGACTATTAGCGGGAACCCGGGGAGAGTAGTTTTGGATGTTACTTAATTAATTTAATTATGCATTTCTTTTTCTCCGTTTTCAAGGGTTAACCAAGACAAAAGAAGGAGCATGCTGACAAGCTTAAATGAAGCCTTACCTTACGCTACAGATAATGGACCGATTCATATTTTTAATATTTTCCTAACAGATTTATCTTTAAAATTTGTAAATTTATGAAGCTTTGTGTAATTAGAAGTAAAATTTAAGATACATCATGAAAAATACCAAGGAAAAATTTCTTACAAAATCAAATATAAACTGTGAAATTATCTAAGCGATCTCAAATATTTCATGCATAATAAATCGATTCATAAATTGACAAAATGGTCTATGGCATAATCAAACACTTAAACTACACACACCACCAAGATATCGACCATTTATACAACATTCAACATTTATGCCGATCAAGTATGCATTCATTTTTTATAGCTGAAAAATCAATTTTAGCAATTTTTTCTACACTTCGACGAAGGTGATATGTATAATGCGTAGCTTCAAGTATCTTAGCATCTTCTTTAGCAATTAAAAACAACCAGCCGTACACAGCCAATCAATACAAAGTGTGCATAACAACTCATTGTTAGTTTTTTATTACGTCAATACTGCGTGTGTGCGGAGAGTGGATACCAATGTGGCTCAACGAGTTTTTCAGTCACTTCACTAATAATGAAAAATAAAAGGTAAGCCATTTTATCAAGGAAAAATATGATTCAATATTCAGTGTAAATAGCAGCAGCCAGCGTGTAGCAGCAGTGTATTTAAGCTCCCAATATATATTTATCTAATATATTTGTTTAAAAAATTAAAACCTTTCTGAACATTTTTAAGTATAAACTTGTTAAAAACCCTCAAAATTCAAACTTTCTTAAAATAAAGTTGGTAGTCATGAAATTACATTGTGGTATTGTGCTACTCATTTTGGGAATCATTTTGACACTGTTCTCTAATTGGAGAAACCAGTGCCTGTAAATGTCTCGGCACAGACGATCCTGTTTGCGGCTCAAACGGAAGAACGTACCAAAATGAGTGTGCGCTGCAGTGTGACAACATTATGAATAGAGCGAGTAAGTAAAATGGCGGAGACATTTAAAAAATATACTGTTACAATAACTTTACAAAAGTCCCAATGTGTCGCAACGCAATTGGCTTTGTGCAACGGAACGAATTGTGTGTAATTTTTTTTTTAATTTTAAAAGATGTAACCCTGGCGACGAGAGGAGCTTGCTAATGCTAAAAAAATTGTAATGGATCTTCACAGCTACCACCATGTAGTTATTATAACACTTTAAACTCATTTTTTGTGGTATTTATGATAATACATATAACAATATTCAAAATTACTTGTTTTACAATATTTAATCGCATGGGTTAATTTTAACATAATTTTTTATTTTCATTTTTTGATGTATCTTTACTCTTTACTGTCGTTTTTGCGTTGATTCGCCATTTTTATGTATGTAATCCGTCATGAAAGTCATTAAAATTTTGCGTGGCTATATCAAGTGTTGTTATTGTGTAAATCCCATAATATGCAAATAAATGTTGTTGCTAGCCAACTTTAAAATGCAATCTGTGATATTATTGCCAAGTTTCGTTTTCCCAGGTTTACAACAAAAACATGAATATATTTATTCATGACAATGAAAAACAGCTTCAGCTTTAACAACAACTACGCTCTAATGACGTAAACTCATTATTACTGAAATCCTGGCTAATCCGGGAAAACGTGAGTCACTAAACTGTATTTGCGTGTCTAGTGCAAACAGATGGTTGACCATAAATGCTATCAGTTGTTTGTTGGTAACTACTAACCTGTTTGTTGGTCAACGGGTTTTATCAGCCAAGTGAAAAAGATACTAACATTTAGGGTACATTGCCGATTAAATTTGATCGGTTATGGTTAACAAGTTATTATTATCATGATGTTCAAAGACTGGGGCTAATAAAGACACATCAACGTTTGGTATGATGGATGGCACGGTAAATATTGTGCGAACTCAGCTGAAGCAACCATGCTATCAGATACGAACAATTATGCTTTCGTACTTGTCTGTTTTAAATTGAGGTAATTGTTTTGGAGCTTTTTAGTAATTAAAGCGCTTGGAATAAATGGCAAAAAAGGCAAAAGGGCAAAATAGCAAAAAGATAGTAAACAACTTGGCAAATATCCAAAATTCCAAACATCCTACCTCTCTAGTACTTCAGGTAGTCTTAGATTTCGTTTCAAGTCGTTCAATATCCTAGCCTTCAGTAAGTCAGTGAACTAATTTGGCTGAATGAATGAACTTTTTTGTCGGTTTTTACTTATGAGCAACTATCGAAGCATGCTTTACTATATGCAATGATTATATGACGCAAATATGAAATTAAGAAACCTTGTAAAAACCTTCACGTCGTACTAATACTTTTGTTAGCAGATAGTAACTACCCAGTTCCTCTTCCTGTTCTACCTCGGCATGTGGATCGTCGCGTGCATTTACAACTTAGCATTTTATTGTAGAGTTGTAATAAATCAGAGTTTTTTTTACGCTACTCTTCATTTTATGACGCAAAAGCAAATATAACGTAAGTATCAGCCTTCGGTCAATGGCAGTCGCAGGACATGTTTTTGTTCCATAAATTAGTTAGCCTGATTACTGTGATTACGCTTATAGCAAACCTACATCATCTCCCTGATTTTTTCTTGTTGAATTAAAAAACATGAATATTTTGAAATCTTTTCGAAGTTTCTTATTAATATGGGTATTTATATCTGCCATTTTTCACGAATCAAATGGCTGTCGTTGTGTACAGAAGGATGAGCCTGTTTGTGGTTCTAATGGACAAACGTATTCAAATTCGTGTAATCTTGGATGTGAGAAAATGATGAATCCAAGTAAGTGCACAGAATTAAAATAAATATTATGTGTAAGATATGTACCAACAAAAATTGTTAACAATAAGTTAACATAAATAAAGTTTCGTGTCAATTGAATCGATTATACACTTTTTAAGATGTGTTAGATACTATATTAAAATAAATTTGATTTTTAGATCTGAACGTGACTGTGGTAAAACAGGGACCTTGCTGAAGAACAAGCTTCGAAAGACGTTTCCGTTCAAACAAACACCAAACCTATAACTTTTTTGGCTGAGAAATATTTCAATTTATATTCTACCCATGTCGCTGTATTAAAAATCAGGCATTTTAATGTCTTTATAGAAATAACTTTGTGTAAGTACCGTGCGTTAAAATCTAATAATTTTGTTCTACACAAAGCAAATCAACAACGCGTGTATAGAACTCACGTTGGGATAATGTCGATATGATAAACTGATATCCCCTAGTTTAGTTTAATCTAATCTAAAATCTAATTTATATGACATTAAACAAGATTTTTTTACCATGTAACAGGATCATTATTTAAAGCATAGTAATATCAATTAAATTATTAATGCTCAAAATGACATTCGGAGTTTAAACTCAGTAGTGATTTTTATATTTCCTGTATATATTAATTTATTTCAGTTCATAATGACATTTTTCTTCGGTCTGTCTGGTCATGAGCTTGTAAATCTTATGATCTTCTTATTATCCAATTTTGGTATGATTACTCCCAAAACCGCTAACCGCATTTCTCTCTAAAATTATTATTACTATTATTGCATTGTGTAGTTACGGCTCATTCAAAAGCACTTTGCTTATATCAAAACATATCTCAAACCAGAGTTTTGGTACCCCTTTCAAGTACGTCTTTCTTTGTTTGTGATAAATCACAATTACAAATGCGAAACGCAATGTTTACTACTACGAAATCAAATCAGTTTTCTGACTCTTACATCGTCATGAAACTGAACCGACCAAAATGAGCAGTCTGGTAGTGGTATTACTTGGCTCAACTACACTGCAGGCTGCTCGGTTTATTTGTTAGTAGTGACTGAGTATATAGTAGTGAGTAGTGGCGTCAATTTCATGTACATATTTACCTACTATATATTATGTGTAAGTAAACGAAAACAAGAACAGCTAACTGTGCCAAATTAGCGTCTCTAGTCCTGCAGTAAACCATTCGGTTTGTACAATTTCACAGTCATAATCGTGTTACCATGGTCCATACAATATTATCATGATCATGCGCACAATACTAAATGTGAGATCTATCATGTACCAGCCGAATGCTGACTGTGAGAACTGCCGACAGTGTCAACTGACATAAAATACACCACCACTTTGGTTTTATTTTATCTTCCAAATCTATCTTTCGTCAGTCCGTTTTATCTTGCTCATCATTTTATTGGGGGTTAATTGGTCCATTCCATTTTTCATCATGAAAACTCTAAACAACTTCGTATATGTTTGTGCGGTTCTGGGAATCATTTTAACAGTTACAATTACAAACAGTAGCGCATGTCGTTGTCTACCCACTCCGGATAATCCCGTCTGTGGATCGGATGGAGTTACATACAAGAACGGTTGTCATCTCTTATGTGAAAAAATCAATGGCAGTGAAAGTAAGAATTGTATAAGTTATCCTAATAAATTGTGGTTTTATCTTTTAAGGGTCTATATCGAGGCACTTAATTTTTTGCATTTTAAATTAAATTTAACTTTTAATGTGTTTCTTTCTTTTTCAGATTCTCGCAACCTGACAGAGGTTAAGAAAGGCCCGTGTTGACGACCACGACGAGGAACTGAAATCTGACTTTTACAACAGCAAAATCGTTTTTTTTCGTTTTACAATAATTCTATTGAAATACCTATATTCAGTGTGAGTGTGGCATATGTAAGCAATCTTTTGACTAAATTATGATTTTTTTAATGCTTTTATGATTTGGTTCAATAATAATTAGTAATAATAAAATAATAAACGTAACTTTGTGTAAAACAAAGACCAGATCAATGTTACAGGGCAAATTTCCGACGAAATACTTTGTCATGATAAATATTAGAGGAGGGTGTGACACTGAATCGATTTCATAATTTGGTCGCTGAATGGAATATACATACTACATAATACAATTGAATACGATTGTACAACATAATACAATGTATGCATTTCCATTGGCATTGCTTGACATCTTCAGATACTGCTGTACATGCACTATGAACACAATTGCATTGTAGGTTTAATCTATGAACAAATAGATTCATTTTCAAAATTATTGGTATGTAAACCGGGATTAAATTATAGGTACATATAGATGTTGTTCTTGTAGTTCAAAATAATGACGCCAACCCAAGATTTCAATCAACTACGCTTTAAAAACTCATGAATTACATTTGCTACAAAAAATTCGCTACTATTGAATAATTCATGGAACAATTTGCATTGTATATCATTGTCTATTTTTTTGCTTACTCTATATATCTGGCAGTACATTCATTTGCTATCATGTTTTTATCAATACCCAACTTATTTCCCACCTTCATCATGATGTTTTCAGGTTAATGCATGTAGTATCGCATCGGGTAATTAAAATTGTAAAACCAGCTTTAGAGGCCATTTGAAGTTTCAATGACGTCAATTGCTGCAAGCTTAAAAAATATTTACTTTTGAGCATCATCGTTTACATAGAAAGCGTCCTCGTTTTTTTAGGTTTGTATGACTTCACAAGTTTTTACTGCTATATTGCTATCAACTATTAATTCAACTATTTAAGACCGTTCAATGAGAATAGGATTGTAGACATGTAGTGTACATACTTTACAGTATTCATGCATTGACTGTTAAGAAAAGTAGAAGCTTGCAAATAGGAATTAAATAACCAATTAAAAAGCTATAAATAGGATTGTAGACATGTAGTGTACATACTTTACAGTATTCATGCATTGACTGTTAAGAAAAGTAGAAGCTTGCAAATAGGAATTAAATAACCAATTAAAAAGCTAAAAAGTGTTCATTTTCATTAATAATGAAGCTTTGGAGATTTTCGTGTGTGGTGTGCGTAATGGTATTATTTCTTGCGTGTGCATTTGCATGTCGTTGTTTTCCTCACGACACACCTGTGTGTGGGTCTGACGGGAATACGTATCAAAACGCTTGTCATCTGGGATGCGTGCGAATGACAAAGCCTGGTACGTGCAAATTTATGTCACTCAAAACGTTTTTCTACTGCCTAACAAACAAACCATTAGATGTTGTTTGATTTGACTGACAAACATACTTTTAAACTTTTTTCAATTTTTTTAGATGTTCACGGCAATTTGACAATGGTCAAGGAAGGACCATGCTAAGGTGTGCAGGGCAGACCCGAGGCAGTGATGGAAAATAGCATCATCTTCAACTCTGTGCCAACAACCAACGTATCTACTATTATTATACACTTGAATAAGTTTACTGTGAATGAATGAAATCAAGAGATTTCAAATAAAAATTCTATAGAAACCGTTTACAAAAATGAATTTCAACTAAAAATGATACAGAAATGCACAATTTTTGCGGTGTTGCCATGTAGACTTTAAAGTTTAAACCTTAAACGCCTCATCCCAAAGTAGTTATTTATTTTGTTGCACTGCCAGCCTATCACGGTAAGCTGTACTTCTTATTGTTTTCTCTGCATTTTCATCACCCTTGATTGATTGCGTCATGATTGGATCTTGTTTGACCAAAAAGCACTCTTATTCGAATGAAAGGAAATGTAGTCATTGATTTTTAATGATTTCTAATGATTTCTAATACCATTTTTGACCGTATACAGGATAATATACCAATTTAAGAAGTAGGCGTGTAGCCAGAAACTATTATTTCTGCCATCGTACTATTGTTTCTACCTGTCTCCATTGTATTTTGCATATTTGTGTCACATTCGTGTGTGGTGCTCATTACATTAGGTATGCATGCATGCACACAAGTTTTTTCTTTAAACCATATGCAATGCAGTATGCAATGCAAGCTAGTTGAGTTTCTTCTAACCTATAGAGCATCTGTCAGAAGTCAGAACTCAGAACAGAAGAGGGATAAAAACAAGCTCACACGCAAACGAACCGAAAAGGTGACATGACGTCAATGTACTAATGCACAAGTTAAGTGATTAGTGATTGCTGACTGTGTGTAGTGCACACAAATCCGGATTTTAAATAACTAAAAATATTTTACTGCTTTCCTCGTTAACCAACCACCATTTGAGAAGTGTTTTAACTTTTAACACAAACACAGCAGAAAACGGCTATTAATTAAAGTTGGAAAGCAAGAAGACTGTCTACCTATCGGACACCAAATTAAGATCTAGACAAGACACAATGAAAGCTGCTGGGCTACCGTTTCTTCTTGTGCTCGGAATCGTTATATTATTCTCAATATCCCCCAGTAGAGCATGTAGTTGTGCCTCTACCGATGATGAACCTCCGGTTTGTGGCACGGATGGAAAAACCTATCAACATGAGTGTCACCTTTTCTGTACCAGACTGAACAACATTGCCAGTACGAAAATGTTTTACTATTTACTGGGGCGCCATTTTTACATCAAATAAAATTATTAACTAACCAAAGATTAAAGAAACTTGAATTTTTAAAAAATTATTTGTTTTAGCTATGACAAATTTGACGGTAGCCAAGAAAGGACCTTGCTAATAATGCTGATGATGATCTTAATAAGCATATTCGTCCGATATCTGGGAAATGAAGAGAGATGCCTTAATTAGAAAATGTGCCTTGTATAATTTCTGTAATTATAATTTGATTAACAATCCAGATTACTGCATATTCTGCATTAATTATTGTGTACTGAATTAAATAATACCTACATAATGCAATTTACGTTCAATGGAACAATGGGCAGCATCGCAGCGCAGATTCGCAGCATCCAACAATGCCATTCGATATAGTACCTTTAGTTCAGAAATCTTTATTTTGAAACATAAATCTTCCAATATTTTCAGTCCAGTATAAATCAGAGCGTCGTCGGCAAGGTGCGTTTACAAGTGCTACATGCATTATTCAATAAACAAACAAACTTCAAAAATATTTTTTCTCAGTTGGGAGATTAATTAACGCAAACAGTCAAACTCAATTAAAACGGACAGAAAATCTATTAACAAAAACGGGTAGCATTTTGTAGTCTGACAAAGCCCATATAGAATACTGAACTAAGTATGTCAAAACTGCGCAAAGGAGGAATTAGCGGTTTCAATCAGCGACTTTCAAAACCACACCAGTGCTGTGCATCTTGTAATCTAAATGCGTGTACTTTTCTTTTAATCGTTACTACGTTTATCTTAGTTGTTCCATCAATCGAATCTCAGCACAACGCTGACACTAGTAGTCAATGTTTGTCCCGTTGCGAATTGGCGTTAGTTTTTACCATATTTGTGTCTTAAAAAAATAATGACCAATTAAAAACAAATCAAGGATTATGGTTACAACAGATTTAATGTTGAAAACTATTTTTAGGCGACAGAAAGGTTCCAGAGGAGCTTTCCAGTTTGACTGTAATAAATACTATCAACTACCCGATGAGCAGGAATATTGCAGAGGCGACTGCAGAAAGTGCAGCCGGTCAATATGCAATCCGTAAGCCCAAACTACTACGTAATAAAATGGTAGAGTTAAAAAAACATTTTAATAAACTTATTATATTATTGAATGCTATTATAACTTAAAAGTTTAATTCAAGGTCCCAGCCCAATATTTTCAACTGTCCACCTGAAGTCAGTATCGACGTCAGTATTGATGAACTGTGCGAGTCCCGTTGTGATTCTGGGTAAAAAAATACACTGTAATCAAGTAATTTATTAGTTAGTAGCTTTGACATAGAGGTGCATTTAGCAAATTAATTGTAACGTGCAACTATTATTGTCTATTATGGCCAGACGACAACAAGGTAGAATGGAAAAGTACACGCTAAAATGTGAAGACAACTATAAAACAAAATATGAAATAGCAGAGTGTAAACACGATTGTAAAAATTGTCCAAATTGGGTTTGTGATTCCAGGTGAGTCAACTAAATACAAGTGACCTCTACGGGACAACGGAACTATGCGTGTATTTTTTGGGTTGAAATTTGTTTTCGATTTTAAATCTAGTATCGACAAAAACCAATTTACGTGTCCAGTTCGAAATTTTGATGGGCCCTGTAAAAATGACTACTGCGATCCACAGTAATCAACAGCAAAAAAATAATTCAAAATATCCCTTTCGAACTTACAAATAGTCAAATAGTGCACATTAAATACACTGCTGGTAACGTTTATACAATAAAAATTGTTTCCAATATTCACAGGCGCAAAAAGGCAGGCAAAGAAAATTCAACGGAAGTATTCAATTTTAAATGCGCAGATTTACCGGATGAACAAGAAAAAGAAGCATGCCGACGCTCGTGTTCAACTTGTCCGAAGAACGTCTGTAATGCAGAGTAAGGCATATTTTCATCTTCTTGTAACTCGGATTTTGGTTTAATTCTAAATATAATATAATTTATACCCCATTTGTTTAGTGTCGACCCAAACGCATTTTACTGCCCGTCTGTAGAGCCACTGCCAGTTTCAGATGAACTTCCACAAGCAGTTGAGGAAAGTGGAGGGGGAAAATGCACAGAGCGATGTAACAATTTGTGAGAAGCGTAGTAGTTAATAATACTTAATGTTCGAAATAACCAAATGGAATATGGCTTTAACAAACGGAATTGATCGTTTTACAGCCGCTTAGGAGGAGGCAATTCTTACGATATGGATTGTGTAAAATTGTTTTCCGATCACACGGCACAAGAACAATGCCGGTCGGATTGTAAGACATGTAAACCAGATGTTTGCGGGTCGGAAGGGTAAGTTTAGAAAATTAGAACAGGCAACCAGTCATCAGAATGTGTAGGATTGTTTAGTGCTTAGATGCAGTCGTCAGTCATATTAAATGTCTTTTCATTCTACAGAAACGGGGCGTTTATTTTTCATTGTCCTGCAGCTGCTAATGGCATATCAGTGGACCCTTGGACGATAATAGCCATTATACTTTTGTTATTGTTAATCATCTTATGCTGCATTCTGCTGTATAATCACTGCAAAGAGAAGCGCAAGAATAACGCTGTGACGCCATCATCTGCTGAGCAGGGCGAATCAGCCCCTAAGGAAAAAGGAGAATCGTTCTTCGCCAAGTGGAAGCGAGACTCAACATCACATCCAAACGATCAGTCAAACAACGCTAAACCTAATAATAATGCCACATCGGCAGGTACATCTTCCTCGTCTCCTCCTCCCCAAAAGCCTGCTGACAACACTCAAAAGCCAGCCGAAACTAGTAATGCACCTCAGCCCCCACCAGAGCCCAGTCCTTGGGAAAAGGGATATCCCACCTCCCCAACCAAATTTCAACAAAAATAGTGCTCTAAGAATGAAAGATGGCAGAGAATATTAAAAATAATTGTAAAAATAGGGATTGTATATCCGACAATGCTCACCAAACAGCTATATTATCGTCTAAATAATTTATGTTGATTTTACTTTTAAGACAAAAATACCTATTTTCACAACAGAGCACACAATGGATCTCCATTCGTATTTCGAATCCCTTCTGGAACTGGTATTCATTCCTTATTTTCTAACCCATGAGTATAAAGCTGTCCGATTTATTGTCATATTTGCAACTAGAAGTAGTGCTATTATTTACTACGTCTTTTCACGTGCTTCGGGCACTACATAGGCGTACATACGTGTAGATTGTTAGTTTTATGATTTCAGACAACTAAAGGGATTTCAACTTCAACCCTACTGACTGACTGGTCAAATAGATAATCCATTCCATATAATATGATATATTCCTTTTAAAGATAAAACAACAGCCTAAAGTACACACCTTCATAAATGGAGTCCACTTTCATCACATACGAGTTCTTCAACCAGCAGCGCAGAGGCAGTCTATCGGTGCCACTTATCACAATTACCATGACAACTATTAACGGTGAACTACACATACTAACGTCACCTCGCATATTCTATAAATTAGCATTATACCCAACTCGATTACTTCATGCCTCGATCATGTCATTTTTTGAAGAGCCAACATAACATAGATTATCAAAATTGCGTAAAATACATTTACAACGAAAGGTTTACGTATTTACGATTCTTTTCTCAAGCCACCCCGTTTTGCTGCATTAGCATTTTAGCATCATCTTCTTGTTCAGACGGAAGTCCTGACATCTCACCGTTTCTGCGGAAATAGACTAGTGATAGTGGTACGTCGTGCGATTCGGAATTTTTTTTTTACTTCAGTGACAGTTTTTTACTTCACTATTTACTCAATTCCTACTTAGACTGCTATATACTGTCCAAATTCATCAGTAATGTTGTTAAAGTTACGATTCATAACTATTTTTAAAATAGTAACGATAAGGCGGAAAATGTTTTTAGTTTTTTTTCCTAAAAAATTAGTTTCACATCATTTAGTACAATACATGGTACGTAGTAATTTTTCTTCATTTTTATATTTGATGTTTACGATGACGTGCTCCAATTTACATGTTTTGTGTCATCTCCGGGTGATAAGTATTCTCATTGCGATACATATTTTCCCTATGCTGGTATTAGCAGTGTCACCTCACATGCGATGTCATTATCATCCAGAAAAGTGTTCAAATGCGACGACTACGACGGACGGTAAGCTTCCAGAAACTGGTTAAATTTATTGTAAAACTGAAAAGTGAAATAACCAAAAAAATGTTGTTGTACTACTTGGCTTCTTATTTGCAGTTCCAAAAGTTTCAGGAATATGCATGGAGCAGTGCAATGCACAGTGAGCCTATTAATTTCTTGTATACTCAAATAATATTACATTACAAATCAAAGAACGTATTGTTAAAAAATTAAATGAATTCTAGTCGAGTTCGCGGAAACACGGAAAAGTATACCTGGAATTGTTTTAATACAGCCTCGGATGATCAAGCCCGACTGAATTGCAAAGATACTTGCGACATGTGTCCTGAAACAGTTTGCGATGCCCAGTAAGCCTAAAACAATTCGTGCTGTGTGCTAATTTTAAATTTCAAATAAAGTAAATTACTTTAAAAATACTTAAAAATATGTACTTTTTAGAAGCCCAAACCTGTTTAATTGTCCACCTATCGAACTAGAAGGGAAATGTGTTGAACGCTGCAATTCAAGGTATTCCTTTTATCTTCAACTAACTCCTAACAATACAAAAACTAAATACTTATAAATAAAATGTAACATGTGTAGACGCCCTACCTCCGGTGCCGCATTTGAGTTAAACTGCTTTGAGGCATATCGTAATACCTACGACAGGAAAGTGTGCGAGACTGAATGCCAACAACATTGTTCGTTCATTTGCACAAAATCGTAAATTATTTCTTGACTCGAAGTTTTTACACTTATTTACAGTATTTTTTATAGTACTGTGAATACTACATTCTGACTGATGACCTTTTTTAAATGATTTTCTCAGTGGCCCTCACAAAGTGTTTCAATGTCCAAGTGGCTCTCGCACCCCAAACATTTTTCAAACGACATGGTTTGTCGTAGCCCTGGTCATTCTGATTCCGTGTTTGATACTCTTAACGATCATTATTTGGCGGTGTGTCTTCCGCTCCAGGTCTGCTAGTCTGGGGAGGGATGCTGCACGAAGACAAGGCCAAAGTTATCAACAGCAATTGCATCAGGATCCATTTAATTTTATTGCAGCGAATGATGTCGGAGAGAAACTTGTAGCTTTAACACCTTCAGTACCACTAGTGCCAGTGGCTGTATCAAGTGTCACGTGTAACACTCAGTTACGCGACGATTACTCCCTCAGTGTGTTTTCAGAAACCGCAACAAACTAAAAACATTTTGATGAAGAAAATGTAGCTGGATATTAGCAAAACAGACTAAACACATAGGTACCTACTTTCCAGGAGGATCACCACCATTTAAGAAAAAATCAGTTGTAATTTATTACAAAGCAAAACTACTATATATCGAGTAAAAGAAATCATAAAAAATTGAGGATCTTATAATCAGCATCAAGAAAATGGAGTAAAACATATTCATTTAAAAGTGTATGTGGAACATGACAGTGTTATTTATTTATGCAGCATTAGATGGCTCGGTGACTTTGTGACACACGTCATTTTCCCTTACGTACCGGGCGGCTGCATAGAGTCCAGAGAACCAGCCCATATCGGTCTATCCAGTACACGTCCGATTGTTAAAAACAGCATGGGTCATGTTTGCAGTTTAATTAGAAAGAAGTGTACAAATTTATTTATTTTTCATTTAATAACAAATTAACGGTGGTTAGCTCAGGCGCATTAACATTCAATTATAAATGGTAAATAGGTGGTTACAAGTCTAAGCGACCAACTAATTACTGGCGATCAGGGGTTACTAATCGAAAATTAATTAATTACTATCGCTTAAACTTTACACTTTTCGTTTCTCTATTTAACGACTACAATCATTTAGCTGTTAATCTTTAATGCGACTATGTATATCCTTTGTTACTATCGTCAACATTGTCCAACATGACAATCATAAACCAAGTGGGGATGACGCTGCGTTTGCCATTGGATGAACCCACGGATTATCTGTTTGGCTAGCACAACAAAACTCGACACCCTATCTGCCCTTGTCTTATCTCCGTCCTTTCTGTCATCATATAAGGTAATCAAAAGGTCCGCCGTCACGAGCAATTCCTGTAAATTATCATTGGCCTCTTGGACAAGGGTTGTCATCATTTCCTGGAAAGGTTTATCCTGTTGTGGTAACGACAGCGATATTGTTAGCGTTTTCCCCATGCTGAAAATGTCATGCAATTTCCCTATCTGGACCACAAAATGATAAAGAAACTTTTGAAACAGGTAGTTATGTCGGAGGTCGTCCTCGACATCGATCCCTATTTCTAAGGCAGCTGCTTCCAAAATTAATTGATATCCTCGGGCAATGTAGTGAATATCTTTATAGATTCGTGATGTCTCTGGAAAGTTTGCCTCCCGAAACTCATTACAATTTTCTATACATCCTTGCTCGAAAATGGAGACAACGCAACGAATGAATGGTTCTTTGTTGGCGCTTGGGTTGCCCGCCATAATTTGTTCGAGTCCTTCCCGCATGCCTTTTGCTACTTGACCCATTAACAAGTAACCTTGCTGAAGAAGTCCCATCTGTGATAATTTAACTTGTCTCAAGAGTTTAGGGCTGACTATCTTTAGTAAGCCAGCGACTCCTGCCGGTTCTCTGTAACCCTGCACCACTGCCAACGTTTCCTCCGTAATTACGAAAAGCTGTTGATGAGGTATTGCGATTTTTTGCACAGTATCCGTATTTTTTAGCGAATCACAAAAGACACAACAAAGGACGTAATACAGCAACTTCCGGTCATTCTCACTAGTTCGCCGTACTCCAATAAAATTTGCTAGTGCTTCCAGTCCTTCCACATGCGCCAACTTTTGCAACATTGAGTTGGCAATAGGGAAGCCGCCAGTGTCACCCTTTTGGTTCAGTGAATATGATAATATTGATGTATCCTCGCCTAGAAGAAATGGTGTATCCAATTTACCTCGAAATGTCTCACTTTCCCCCGAATCGGACAGTTTTTTGGTGAGGGTGAAACCCAATGACAGTCTATATCCTTGGTACTGTTTGAATTTTACGTGAATATTGCCATCTGCTCCGTACCAGGTTAGATCCCAGTTGGAAAAACATGCAAAGGGGATCTCTTTCCACGGGGACGACGAGGTCAGCAAGCCTGTCGGACGATGATAATAAACCCTTCCGAATTTTTCGCCCAGTAACATTATTGCTCACCGCAGTAAATAATTGCAACTTGAGCTTTCTTGTAATTTACTTTGACACTCAGCAATGCTTTCAGCAGAAATGATCATAAAGTTAAGGTTGGCCAGATCAAAGAAAGTTTAACGAATTGTAATTCATCACCCGAACAGTAAAATTTCCAATTTTTTACAAATAAATAACAAGCCATTTACTGTATATGTTCACCACAGTGCTTACTACACGCTTGTCGCTTGCATAATGCTCTTATAAAAATTGTAACATACAATTGCACAATTATGTTCTTCAAACAATCTTACAACAGGTCAATGTAAAATTATAATGTCATTACCAAGTAATAATCTGTTCCTTTTAAGGTCAGGTAAAGACCAATTATCATGATCAACAAATTCACAATTATAATGAGTTATAATATTGAAATACTGCTTAACAATGCATATTCATCGTCGTATCATATTATTGGCCTGTACAATTTAGCAGACGATTTTCACATAAAGCAGCACAAAAGAAAATAAATGTTCATGTAACTTACTAAGGAATTGTTTTTGTACTCAATTGTTATTGTTGTGTATTTACCGTATATGCTCATGCTCGGCATTATTGGTAGTTACAACGTAGAAACATGCGTTGCGTTGTATGTAATGTGTTTTGTTTATCAATTTAAAAAAAAATCTTAATTCACGTGTTTGTGGTTATAATACATCAATTCAAAGAATTTACGTCATTGATAGTTGAGGGTAAAGCCAAAAACGTTGAGCGTGAAACGGCGATGAGTGAAATAAAAATGGGTGCATTTGGAACCTAACCTAACAGCATAACAGCAAAGAACTTTGATATGTGTACACAGGCATATACGCTAGACCTGAGATAGTTAATGAGAATTAAATGTTGCTAGTTTGTTTTGGCAGCTGTGTAGCTTCATGTACTTAATATCAGTGGCACCGGTAGTTTCAGTGAAAAGGTTAAACATTGTTACTACTTACGGTGATATGTTTGGACTGTTTCCGTTTGCTCGGAAACTATGGCATTCAACAATCTTTTGTGGCTTTCGGTTTTCGTCATTTGTTGATTTTTTTATTTGCTTTGTCGTATCCTTCCTGGCAGCGTAGGTAGAGCTCACAATACGCATACACTTGCACAATAATGCTCTTAAAAAAACAATCTTACAGCTTACAGGCCAAAGTAATTTATGATGTTATTATCAAGTAATAATCTGTTGCTACATGTTCTCCTTGTATACTCTCTTCTCATAAATTTTAAAATCGGATAATTTGTTTTCACAACCAATAATGATGATCAACAAATTCACAATTGCAACGAGTATATTGGAAAGCTGTTTAACAACGCATATTCATCGTCATAATTTCTTATTGTTGGTCTTTTAGTCGGTACAATTTAACAGACGATTTTCACATAAGTACAGGACAGACCAAATTGTTCGTGTAACTTTAGAAGGATTTTTGTGTTTTTTTTGTAGTGATTTGTTGCGTACAAATATGCTAGGCCATTAAACTTAAAAACAAAACACATTCAGAATGTAAGTGTATGATGTCATTTATTCAAACATATGTGGTTAGGTTATTATAGTTTATCAATTTTATGAATTTACGTCAATGCCATTGTTTTGGAGGATAAAACCGAAAACAAAAATTGTTACTGGCGACAGTAATGATGAATTTGATATGGCGAGAAGAGGAATAAATGTGCACTTGGCTTGAACCTAATCATTCCTTGGTATACATTGTGGGACAAAAAATGGAGCCCCTTTGTCCCAGGTTTCCCCCAGAAGCCCTCAAACC
>JAHZNB010003381.1:0-30057 GCA_027744295.1 Callyntrura guangdongensis
TGCCGGTTTTTTATACAAACTGTTGTAACACGATTAGTCAAACACATTATTATTATTACACACTGCCTTGCAGACATTTTATTTTTATCCATTCATACAGCAAGTCCCAATAAAAAAACTACTAATAATAATGTCCATTTACCACCTCATTGGGTTGAGATACCATTCATCGAGTAACTGAAAAAAAAATAATCTTTTTCGCCTTTTTGGTGATAAGTATCTGATTTTAATGATGATGATGATGATGTTGCTTTTTTAAAAATTAGATAAAGTGCCTTACCATTTATACTACTGCATTCATCTCTCATCCCACCAGCACCACATCACACCACATTTTTAACAAAATAATAATAACGTTGATGATCATAATAATTCGTTGAAGCGTAAATAGGCCGAAGAAACCAACGGTCGTGCTTACCCTGTAAAAAAGGTGGTGGTTGGCAACCAAGCAAGTATAGTCTTTTAGGTGGTAGAAGAAATAGTGGAGGTGGTATTAGTAGTGTAATAGTAATAGTGATAATGATGGTGAAGGAGATGATGCCATGGTTATTGTTTAACAATGAAGACAGGAAATGTGAACAGTTACATTATAATCATCTACAACACAGAGGGCAGAAGAAGAAAAAAATGTGGTATACGCAGACATGCATATATGCGCTTACTTACACACAATTCATTTTCATTGCACCGTAACAGTTCTTCTGCTTCGTTTTCGTATAACAACAATGCACCATCTATAATAATAATAATAAAAATAATAATAATAATAATAGGTGCATAACTATCGTGAAGCCAGTTTTTAAAAAATTTCAAGAGAGAAATATTATACCTTTCTTCATTCATACTTTCTTAATTATCTTCGACTCCCCCTTCTTTACTACTGTGGTGGCGCACCATTTAATATGAAAAGGACAAGCGTGGTAGTTCATATCATGGCATTATTAGCAATTTTCATATTACACATTATTGTCGTTTTTTTCGCCCAACTCCTCGATGTCTGCTTTGTGGTTTCAGTAGTGACACTTAAAACAGGTGTGTGCGAAAAAAAGAGATGAGAGCTTAGTCAGAGAGACTCATAGTCACTCAGATTCTCTCTCTCTGTCGCCGGTGTTGTTGTAGTAGCTCGCGCCTCCTCTTTCTTTTCTTGCTTCTTGTTGATCTAGTAAGCTCATTCGTTGCTGTTTCACTCGTCGTCATCATGTTGGGGTTAGAGGTGATACCAAAGAGTGCTCCAATTTTGCTTCTTATATGATTAAATGAATCATGTGAAAATCATAGTTATTTCTTCTCTTGTGAAAATAGAGTGACGAGTCTTCCTAATCCATTGTTTTCAAGTCATAAAAAATCATCTTCCTTGAACGGATACTTTTTTTCACCGACTTTTCCCTTCACCACACGTACGCACACATTAAAAGTAACATGAATCATTACTGCGAGAATGACTCATGATGAGAAGATAACTTTAAAATTGTATTTAAATAGAGTATAAACGCAAATTTCAAAGCAGTTTTATCGCTTTAAAATATATCAGCGAGATGCCAGGATAGAATTGCATTGTTGGCTGGGACCGTGTGCGTGGTCGACCAAGACATTGTAAATTAGTACGTTTAATGCTCATTTTGTAAAATAAGGCGTCCATATATTTTTTCCCTTTCTTGGATGCACCTCATCATCCCCTCCGCCGTCTTAATCAGCATTGTCATTATGTTCACATAAAATAGTCTTCACAAATGCTGCTTCTCAAGTTGAAAAATCTCTTTGGAACTCAGCATGAGAACCAAACAGTAGCAAAAATGCAAAAATAAAATTATAAAATGTCAGGTATATAACGACACGGTTTCTCTTAGAGTGCTTAAATCTGTTGGTGGTGGTGGCAGTGTCACCAAAAATGTAACCAGCTTTCAAGCGCACAACAGCCCTTTCCTTTTGAGATGGTTTCATGAGTTTTGTTAAAAGTTAGAGAGGAAAAAATGGTCATTTCTATTTTTGCTCTTGAGATGCCACACAGTTTAAGCAAGAAAGAAGAAGAAAATTCTATTTTTTAAAAACTGTTCAAATCAAATGTTCCTTGACAACGGCTGTTCTGATGACATTTTTTTTGCATTGCTCCATTTAACAAATTACAATGTGCAAGATCATCAAGGCATATTATATACACATGCGTATTCGTCTAGCAGAGCAGACACTAACGTTTCTGTCGTTTGGTACCACTTCATCCCCAACAACGAGGCCATCTCACAATGTATACATATCTGTCTGTTTTTCGGCGTCTCCTTTCTTCATTTAAAAACTTTCTACTTTTTTGACACTGCAGTTGGAAAAAAACAAAGTAACATCTTTTTAGGGTATATATCATCATCGTCATGATATGCAATTTTATTTGCCACTTTGTCGTCTCTCCTCTCTGTGACTGTTGCTCACTGACGACGAGATTCATTCGTGGGTAAAATGGTGGTGGTGTTGGTGGTAGTTAATGGAGGTTTTTTTTTATAATGTCTACTTTTTTTAAACTCAAACGGATCCTCTCCCTTAGAAAATTTCAACTTGTCAGCGACTTGCTGCCACTTTTATTTTCTTGACTGCACAGAAGACGACACAGAGGACAAGCTAAAAGCACCAAGCGGGACTGCTGCTATTGCTTGGCAATTTCAATATTTTGTGTGATCGGCAAATATAATGTATACGTGTCGCTCATATATGCACATGATAAGTGCATAAGTTTGTGTACAGCATCAGCATCGTGTAGGTATATAATATATATTTTAAGTCAGTAGTCAATTATTTGGTCCATATATGGAAGGGTTTAACCACACAATGAGAAAAGCCACGATTGAAAAACATACATTGTGCCTATAAATGGGAAAAGGCGTATTTAGGCAGTTAGTTAAGTGACAGGATAATAAATATAAAAGACGCTAACTAAGGACATTCTCTCTACATCACGTTATAGATGTACACGTTAGAAAACGAAGCGAGTGAGAGAGCAAGAAAAGATTATTGGTACAGTTAATTGTTTATTGCATCAGCGTACAATAATTTTATGCCGTTACTATTATTATTATTATTATTATTTGGTGTACTTTGACATTCCATTTACCGTATTTCTTTCAATTAAGACCGAGTCTCGAAATGCTAATGTAATTCCCTGGTATGTTACTCTTAGCAGTAGAGGCCATAGAATCCGATTTTTAACAACTTGACAACCTGTGCTTTTATTAGAGGAAAAGCAGAATATACACTTGTGCGTTGTTTTCCAACTACCAACATACACTTCATTTTGACATTTGAAGAATGAATCATGTCGTGTCACACACACACACACATATGTACATGCATGCATAACATTCCTTTTCTCTTTGCCATAATATCTTCCTTTGACATGTTATTTTGATGAATTATGATGACATGCAAAAATCTCTGATCGTCCTCGTCGTCGTCGTCATTGGCATCCGATATCCGAGCTTAATATATTTCTATTTTGATAGAGCGCATGCATGCCTTTCTTTCTTGAAAACACTTTTATCATTGTACATGTTGTTGTGTAATTGCAACGTTTGAGCTGCATACGCGAGAAGAGTAAGCTTCAAGTTGTTTTTCACACTTGGGGTGTGCGTGCATACGGCAACGTGCACATTTTTTTCAAAAGTCAATCCTCAGCTCTATAATTTTAGCGATGATGTCCCTCTGTCTGCAGTAACTAACTAATATCCTACTCGGAATTGCAAATATAAATTGAGTAACTTGTTTCTATGTAAAATTGCCACAACCATTTCCCATACGAATCATCCAATTGACAATTAGATAGACACATGGACAATTTTTTTGACAGTGTAACGCGCTCTGTGATATTCTTGTCTCCCCGCTCTCTCTCTCTCTCTCTCTCTCTCTCTTCAGTATCCTCTGTTGTCTTAAAGCATGTTTTTGACTTCGGTTTCATGTACACGTATTATTTACAGTTATTGTAGGTCATTCAAAGGTCGTTTGTTGTTGAACAACGTAGTAGCGCTTATACTTGACAGTTACATATATTTGATGATACGATGACTTAAAAAGTATGGTAAATATTTTATACAGATAGTTGGTGTACCTACCTATCAGGAAATGAAATCATCGCCTAAGTTAAAACTTACTTTGGTTCTGCTTCTAGTTAAAACTAGATAGGGACATGATTTACTTTTATGTTACATGACTGCATGCTTTCCACTTACTGTGCAACATTTCATCGACATGATGATCATCATGATGATCATCTCCATCATCGTGATCAATATTTACGATTACGAGGAATGGATGCTGATGCTGCTGTTGTTGTAGGTTGATGATGAAAATGTCTTTGAACTGTAAAATTGTAAAAGCCACGTACATTGTACGAGCGATAACCCTTGTAGTTCTGAAGTAATAATTAATGTTGATTTATATAAATTCTGTGATTGGACCGATGATAAAATTTGACGTGTGTTAACTCGTTATCGTGTATTCATCTGATTACAAGTGTGTGTGTGTGTGTGTTTATTACACACGCAATTCATACTACTCACCAGAGAAAAAGTGCAACAAAAAAGAGAGGGAGATAGAAAAGTGGATATAATGTGCAGCAGCACTTGAGAGTTCAATAAAAATAATAATGTGAATAAAATGATGACTAATGTCTGCTGATTTAATTCACTCACAACAGAAAAGGTCTCACTCTCTTTCTCTCTCTGCTAGTTCGTGCGCTACGCTAATGTCTACACAAGTGCTTTAGTTATGTCCGTGTGTATCTGTGTTAATTATCTTTTATGGTAATCGTACTTTAGGATGATCATGTTGATGGTGACGTGAGCCAAGTGTTATTGCTGGTGGGCCGATAGAAAAGCCAATAATTCTCTGTCAATGGACTTTTCGATACGCTTCATTTTGATTACAGTTGACATTCCTTTCATATTATCTCTTGTTTCAGGATCATTCTCTCCAATGACATTATACAAAGTCAGCAGTGTAATTTCGTTGTTTTTCTTTTGCTGCTGTTGAGTTGACAATTTTTGCTGATTTGAATAGCAATAAAATAACGTTAACAACAGGGGCGTTTTGTCAACGCATATTCTCTCTCTCTCTCTCTCTCTCTGGATTAAGTTTTAAGCTTAAGAGAATAACTCAAACTACTCAAAGTTAGTTTATAGACGCGCGATCATCATCATTGTTATTGTATGATGTTGTTGTCAGTTGAAAATTATCATACTGCCAGATAGTAAAAAACCTCTTTGTTCGCAGGAAGTTCCGAAACACGTCATCATCCTGGCTGTTGTTGTTGTTACAAGCACTGCTCCCACTTTAGTGTAGTAATTTGTGTTTGCTTTTGCTACATTTTTTTAAAGCAGATAACGCAGATGAGTACATGTTATATTTGTGCATTTTTTCTGGATTTGCTGACTTGTTTTTTTCAGCGGGCATAATATTATCCCTCTTAGAAAAAGCTTTGTTGAGTTACAGCACTTGAGCGAAATGTTTAGTTACTCTACATTACTCTCTCTACCCTCTTTTGTTTATTCAAAATGTATTTCTTCCACTTCCCTAACGGTATTTCACTACCGCTCGAGTCCTGCTGCTCGATTTGACGATGAAAAATCGATTAGTCAGTGTGACGACCAGAAGTTGTACTTGATGCAGCAAATGACTCATGTGATAAAGGTTTTTTTTGTTAGTCAGCAATACACGCCATCGTAATCTATCTTGTTTTTTTTTCGTTTGTAAAACAACCGTCGTTCAGTCTTTATTTTTCTTCGCTTGATAAATCCTCCATGCTTGATACCTCTCTATCTCTCTCCGTGTCTCTCTTCTAACATCTCCTTTTGACTTTGCGACCTCGTAGGAAAAAATGATGCTTCAAGTGTCTTATCTGATTCGTTTTCTTCCTGGCATATCAGCTGGTTGGTAGATGACGATTATATTATATTACAGAATAAAGTCATGCCATAATAATAAAGCCTCGCCTAAAAAAGTGCAGCCGTTAAGTACCTAAAATGTCCAAAAAAAATCTATGCGTCAATTACAGCCGTGTGTCGTTAGTTTCCTCTACGTTAGCTGAAAAGGTGCAGTTAAATACTAATCTAGTGTAGTAACCATCGAATAAAGTAGGTTGGCAATCTCCTCTTGCTGTGTCGGTCCTCATTATCATCATCATGAATCATTCACAATAATAAAGGACGTGATTTACCTATCCAATCCCTTCGCTCACTCTCTGTGCTGCTCTCTTGCATTGTCAGAAGAACGACTAAGAATATTAAACAGTTGCATACATTAACCCGTTAGGATGCAAGATAATAATAATAATAATCGCAACAACAACAGTAGCGATGATGACGATGATGAGGCAAAGGACGATAATATAAATAGCAAGTTAAGTAGTGTAGTATCAGGAATCCGGAGGAGATGAGACAGATGAGAGGAGGTTGCAAAATATCGACACATTATTGTGCCATCAACATCATATCGTCATCATCATTCCATCTTGAAACTCAGATGCAAATGGATTAACACATGTAGTTCATTGCAGATGGGTCTGTGCTCTGTACTAATGTTACTCTACACCTAAATTGGATGCTCCAAAAATAATACAATGTGTACGTTCCTTGAAGGGAAAATGACGATAATTTGGTGTATCGCGTTGACGGTTGTAGGTTTTAATGACCATCTTTTTTCGCCCTGCCGGAGGCAAGAAACTAGACAGAGGAGGACCTTTAATAAGAAGTAACGTAACGTCATAATCATCATCGTCATGAGAACATCCTATCTTTTTTATATAAACAGTCAGGGAAGAGATTTTTGGTATAAGCACACAAGCAGTAACGGAGTCACACACTTCACTCATATCTTAAGGAAGAATGAACGTCAACAAAGGGAGAGAGAGATGACTTGATGGCGTGAGTGAGAGTAAGTTTTCGTTCCGTCGAAAGAAAAACACATAGAGCTTTAGTCTGACATTGTGTGTACCACACTAACAATTTTGAGGAGAATAATGTAACTTGCTCCTCTCTTCTGCACCTTAGCAAGAAGAAGAAGATGAAATATTATTGTGTTATCTCTCTTCACAAAACGTCTTTTCTCCGCGTAAGTACATGATGTACATATATTATAACAAACGGCTCTAATAAACGGATCCGTTGTTTGCTGTTGGACTGTTGGACCGCAATAATAATATGACCATACGACGACGGAGGATAGAACAATTTTGAATGAGCGGATTTAAGAGAAGACGAAGGAAAAAATGTGAGCTCACAAGGAACGTAAAAAAATATTTTTTACGTTATTACTAAGATTTCTTCCTTTTTTAGAACGTTTGACGGAGTCGTCGGGCAGCACACTATTACCAAAAGGGGACATAAGCTTAAATTTTTTTCTTGGTATCCCCATTATTATTTGTGGCAGTATAGATGTCCCTCTATATAGGGCTGTCGACCGAGTGAGAGAGGCGAGAGAAAGAAGAGTCTTAATTTAATCCAAGAAGAAAAGACGCTGGTTGGTATGGGGATGGATAGATACAACATGCACGCGACTTAATGCATACCTTCGTCCTATACACCATCTTCATCATCATCATCGTCACAGTCTATCCGTTAACTAATAAACTAGCTTGTTTGCTGGCGTGAATTTTAAAAGAGATGGAAAATAAGGTCGAGCAGCAAGAGGGCGGAAGGTATAACGAAAGAACGTTTTTAGGCGTGCATTTATAATACAAGTGCAAGCGCGGCTTTGCTTCTGAATAATGTATCTTATTGAGTGATTTTTCCCCCTCTCTCAACGTAACGTGCGTACTTGATAGAAAAGACAAAAATACGACGAGTTTCCGAGAAATTTGGGGATTGTTGACTGTTTCTTCATTCATCACACGGTTCATCCCAGAATAACCTTCTAAAATCGCTTTCCCTAAAAAAAAAATTTCGGACCTTGTAATGAGATCCAGATGGAAACTTGCTGTTTGCCGTTAGGGCCAGGCATATAATATACAAAAAGGAAGATCACTTTTTTTATGGCGACAGCAAAGAGGAACAAATGTGTACAGTAGTAGAGATGCGCTTCTTTTTGGTGATATTTTCCCCTAACCGTTTACCACTCTCTGCAATTACTGTAGTCTCTGTATTATTCATGTAACTTGCTCGCTCTCTCCAAGAAGTGTGAAATGTCAACAAATAGACTCATTGTGTGTGTGTATCTGTGGGAAGTGACTCTCCCTTTCTCAGTTATTTCAAAAACCGGGATCTTCAATTCCATCAAAGTAATTTCGTCGTAGCATAATACACGCCAGGCTTGTTTAGAGTAGAATTTTCTTTGTCAATGTTCGTCTCTCCCTTCCCATTTCCGTCTGTGTCGCCATTGAGGGTGACGATGATGATGATTCTCTTCCGAGAACTTCCAAAAAAGCTGTACTTGGTAATCCTTGGTGCAGTGTGTAGCATGTTTGTTGTCGTTGGTTGATTGACGGGTTCCTTCTTGGTTACAGTAATTTCATTCACAGGGATACCTATTTTTCCTTTTCCTCAACTTTACTCATTTTCCTGTTGTAAAATTTTCTAAACGAGCTTAGACTTTGTCTTATATGTAAAAAAAATCTCAGAAACTCCAGTGGACTCATTTTGACGGACAGAAAAGGCGTCATTTGTTTTACTTTGCCAAGTTGCTACAAATATTCTTCCACAGTATTTCTGGCAAATGTTACATCTCTCTTTTGCTCTCCCCCTTTTTTTATCTCCTCTCTTCTGCTGTTGACTTGGTTCCTTTTATTATCATCATCGTTGCTAATGCGTCTTGAACAAATGGGCACGAAGGCCAAAGGAAGGGAAAATGAGTAAAGTCAAGATCAATCTGTACGTATTTTCCTCTCCCTCCCTCTTAAATCCCACTTTATCTTAAGAGTGTAAGATTCCTTTGTAAATACATTTCGTGTCTGCTTCTCCAACTGCCTGTCTGATTGCCTGTTGCAGCAGCGCTGGTAACACAACAGCAAGTGCTTGGTGAAGTTTGGATATTTCAAGAAAATTCCTTTCGTTTCTGGCTTGCCCATTCTCTTTTTTTACCGATATGGTTTATCATCATCGTTTTTGTCTCTTGTCCGTTTACTTGACTGTATTTGAAAAGTACGACTATGTAGTATGCACACAAACGTACTTTTTTCCTTTCCCAACATTTTTATCTTGTGACCATATAAGGAAGTCGTAGTAGTGGTGGTAGTACTGGTACTGCTATGGTGATGTGAGCAATTCACATATTTTATTTGCTGATCACTTAAACTCGATATTATTATTCTAGTTTCATCTGCACACATACATTTTTTGGAAGTGACATGTAAATGTAGAGCTGTCGTATATCTATTTTCATAAACTACATAATAATATCATATAAGTAGATGTATGTAAAGTAATATTAAGTAGTAACTGCATGTTTGGTGTTCAGGTTTCAAGAGGATTTTTGTACTTTGTTGCCTTTTCAAAGTAAAAAGCCTTAATAAGCGTACCACCACCATCATTGCTGTCATTTGTTTGACGTCCAATTTAAACCTAAAAATGCTGCTATAAAATGGTGCCTCTTTTTTGAATTAGTAACAATAAACACGGCTTTAAAACTTGATAAATGAGTTTTTAAGATGATTTTTCTCTAAAAAAAGTTTAAAAAAAATGACACAAACCTCCTTACATGCAAACTAGGTACACTATTAGGTTCTCTTGATTTCGAAAAAAACAAAACGACAAGTACACTGCTTCAAGCGAGACGTAATAGAACTGTGCTGCTAACACACTTGTCAATAGGAATATTTTAAAACATGGAAATCCATATTAATCATCAGTCAAGTGAAGAAACTATAATAAAATTTGTTGTATAGGATTGTAGTAGTAGAATGAGTGGGTAAACGAAGCTCACACACATGAACAGCTTGTCAGTTGCTGCTGCGGTTGGTTAATTGTGTTTTTGAGCTAACTGACAAACGATTAAGGGGAAAACAACAAAATGAATCTGTAAATTGACGGCTATAAGAAATAATGAGGGAGGTGCATATATAATAAAAAAAACAAAGTTAAAATGTTCTGGTATCAAGTAACTGTACACTATGCGTTCACACGACATGCATGCCTGCCTGCTGCCGTCGTAATCCGAGTGTGTGTGAGGCACGTAATGTACCAGTGAAATAGTTATTGTAACGACGGTGGTGGTATATGACACATTTTGCACATACGTTATATGATATGACCATATTATTATTATTATTACCCGTTTTTGTAAAATGTTGCACCTGTGTGTCATTTATGTAGAACGTAAATTCTCTCTCCTGTCTGGTTGCTGCTGACTTTTTTGGGAGGAAATTGGGCGAATGACATGGCAAATGCAACTTATTACGAATTATATGTATGAGCCGAACAAACACTCTGCCTCATAAAATTTTTTGATGATATCAAAAGATAGATAAGAGGAAATATGTGTGCATTATATCCATTTATAAGTTCCCTCGTCGTCCCGAATATGGGACGATTTTGGTTTTTTTGCAGCAACTGGCAAAAAATATGTGGTTTTAGGATTCAATGTCTCTTGGTTGTTTCGTGTAAAACCACCTGTATCGTTTATCATCTATTTACACGCCTGGCTACGCCACGCAAGCAAGCAACGAAAGAAAAAAAATGGTGCATTTCTTTCTTTCTAATGCCATGCCGGGATCATGACTTTAAAAAAAACTATAATCACATTTTTTGAACCTACAAATATGAGCATAAGTAAAAGTTTTTGACATGTTTAATCCGTAGCAAAGCGCAAGGAACTACGACGATGATGATAATGAAATACAATTCAATAAACTGACTGGTTCTCTCTTCAAAGTTACTTATCTGTGATGCTACGTATATTCAACATACCGATAACAGCAGCCATGGAGAAAAAAAAAATTAACTTGCTGTCTCACCACCGCCAGGACTAAAAGTGAGTGGGTATCCGTCATCATAAAGAATGGACAAGGTTATCATTTTTGAAGGTGTTGCTTTCAAAAGAGGAGAGAGAAGAGAGATACATAATACGAGATAAGTCCATCGTTTCCAAAATTGTGCGCGCTCAACTTGTACTGTGGTGCTGTTCTTAAGTAACGCCATACATGTTGTAATACAGTCAACAGTGTCTGTGTTTTGTGGAAAAGCACAAGCAAACGCTGCTGTGCTATTCTCATCTCACAAGTAACACCAGTGCACCGAGGACGGGCAGATTAGTATTATGAATGTGCGCTTTTGACAGGTGTAATGACTTTTTGGAATTTGTTGTTGGCTCTTCGCTGGCAGTGGATTTGGTGATGGTGCATTCCATAAAATGATGTGCTCTGTGCTCTTGTTCTTCAGATGCCCATAAATAACGATGCTATTTTGCAGTGCAGGTGCAAGCAACTCGCCCCGCTGCTGCGGCGGCGATGAACTAATGTGATTCCTGCAGCCGGGCTTTTCAATGGGAACGTTCTATGAAACAAATGAAATTGAAACAGTAACAATGATAGCAATACTAATAATAACATGATGATGATGATGAAGAAGAAGAGAAAAACAGTTGTTGTAAAAGGCCAGACTCAGCGCATCAGCAGCGGCAGCGCGTTGTTGTTCTTTCATATCATATTTAACATTTATATGAATGGTAATCAGTAAATGGGATCTTGCGAATGAATCTTTTCTCTCCCTCTCCTCCTTGTAGTTGTTGTGTACTAATCTGGCTAGTATCTAAAAGGAATTTTGAACCCGAATACAAAAACTGCCCCCGTCCGGCGGCCGTATCTACACAATCTGCGTAACGTTAATGGTGCGGTGCCCTTCACGCTTTGCTAATGATATTGAACAGATCCTCTAGGCCAGGTACCTTTTTTTTCTCTCAGCAGTATTTGGAGTACAGGGATTTTAAACGAACAAGGATTTTTTTAATGCCGTGATGCTTCGTCTAAATACTTGGTGTGCATCTTCATCTGTGAAAGAGCACCCAGCTACTACCACCACACTCAGTCGTCAGCGACGTATAAAAAATGTACAGAGATACATGCAGACACACAGAGACTCTTAAGAATAATAATAATGCTAAAAGGGTGGGAGAAGAAGTCTGTATTTTGATTTTCTTTTGGTTACAATTATTATTACATTCTTGTTATTACTGCTGCGTCTCAGCAAACATTTTCTCCCATTAATCCTTTACGGTGGTGCTGCAACAGCGGCGTACCTACCAAAATGTAATGTAGCCAATTTAGTGTAATAATGAATTACTCTGTCGTCGTTAATATCTCAGAATATAACACTTTCTTCATATGTGCACCAACTCCGCAATAGAATGACCGGTAGCAAACACACAGAGAGCCAGGTAAATGGTTACTCGTTCGCCGGGTCGGTTGTTGCTTCAAGTTGCGATTAAATTTGGGTAGACAGACAGGGATAGTAATGATGATGATTATAATGACGTTGGTTGCAAGCATCCTGTGTGTACAGCGTACACTATTATACAATTTGTAAGGACTCATACGCCCTTGGTGCGAATTTAGCATTTTTATAGAATTAATTATGTGATAAATATGAGCTATTATTGGGACTTTTGGTACTGCACTACTAACTCGCCGGCTACAGTGAAGAGTTGTGTTGATGGGTGGCGATGTGAGTATTTACAAGACACATTTTTTATTAACGGGAATTCTATTATGGCATCGTCTACATGACAGTAACGAGTATTTATGAATTTGCTGCATTGATTTTTTTGCCAGTACTGAAAGGACGTGTGCGATTTTTTGCTGTAACGGTGACCTTTTTATGGCACTACTACTACTACTACTAATCAGGAATACTTAGCAAAGAAGAGGACGTTGACAGACTTCCTTGCTTTTCGGATCGTGTAGTTGATGGATAGCTCATCAACATGATTGTTTTACTAATTAGATATAACATCGCACCGTATGGTGGAAAATGTAGCAGCATTAAGAAATTAACCGTAATATTTCATTGTGTCTACAAATATATAGACGGCGGCACACTTGTGCCTTTCACGTCAAAAATTTATTACCCAGTGTACCAAGTACCAACTGTAGAGTTAAGCAGACTGCAATATCCTAATTGGAGTTAAATTGAAGAGAGTGAGAAATCATATGTTTCTTATGAAAAACCAACAACACTGATTTGTCTGATAGTAAATCCGTTGTGTTGTAGATGTAAAAAAAAATAATGGGTTTTATTAACCGGGTTTAATCGTTCTCCGAATGCCATATCTGATACAAATGCATTCTCACATGACTACTATTTTATCTGCGCTACGTATCCACCTCAAGTGTACCGAATGAATGGAAATGGAATGGTGGCATGGTGGACCACCATTGGTGGTGTCAAAACACGAGTTTATGTTTATTCTTAATTCCACCAAAATAAGTAATAAGGGGAGTACTACATAATATCATACTTAGCTAATGACTGAAAAGTTTCAGTTTTATCAGGTTGAATGAATGACGTGTGATAGGGTGATTTAAAAAGGTAGGTCATCATTTCCCATTAAACAAGTAATTAGACAAGGATTAAAGTGTACACGGGACACTTAACCTCGTGCTTGCGATGACGACGAGGAACAGCACCATCATAATTTCGTCATACACGAAAAAGAGGGGGGAAATTGTGGGTTTCAGTCCGTCTCAGAGCTGCCATCTTCGTTGGATGTCCGTCTTTCAGAGAGAAAATATTGAATGAACGTCTACTCTGTAGAAGAATAAATTTTACGGTAAAAGCTTGCCATAAAACCTTTTTGTGCACAGGCAGGAAACAGTAGCTCTGCGCCAAAAACACAGGGTTTTGTAAACTTTTAGCATTTTTTTACCTTTTGGTGCTTTTATTGAGGGAATAAACGTTCATTCTGCTTTTGCAAGCACTCTCTTTCTCTCTCTCTCTCTCGCTCGCTCGTAATTAATTTTAGCAATAAATTGACTCTTAGCATTTGAGTAGGGAATTTTAAAAGGGCATTAATTAGAAGGAGGGTGCTTGCAGCTCTTATCTAACAAAACGAAAAGTTCATCACTACGAGTATCATGTTAATGACGATGATGATGATGATCATCATCATCCAATTTGAGCAGGTACAATCAGATCAGGAGAGGTGCGCGCATATTACAATGTAACATAACGTAACTAAACCTATAAATGAACATGCAAGACTAAGCAGCAACCAGCAAGACAGCACATTATTTTCGATGGTTGGATGGGGAAGGTGGGGTAGTGGCATCAGCGGTGGTGGTCAGCGAAATTAGTTTTGTGTAATCATAATCACCAAGAAATGGTGTGCTTCTCTCACTGAGATTCGTAAGGTTTCTTCAGAACAACTTATCTAGGCGTACGGCGCACATCCGTTCCAAAAGCTGTGCCTACTACACAGACTACACACACACACACCTGTCCATTCTTTGCTCATCAATAAGATAGGCATGAAAAATGTACATGAGCTATACAGCTAGTAATATTAGCGGCAGCAAGTATGAAAGGAAGTGATTCCATGTTGCTCATTAAAAAGAAGATTTTTATTATCCTCATTGAATCGCTTAAACAGGGTTTTGCAACTTTTAATTCTCCCCCGAGCGAGAAATGCCAACAATCCATATCATTTATTAATACCTAATAATTTTAATAAAATAAGTAAATAAAAAAAGAAAATTCTAGAATCATCCGTTTTAGACGTAGATGCTTGTTTTTAAGAAGGATAATATAATCCCAAATACGGCAGTATGTATAGGTAGACCAATTTTATTGGAGAGTTGACCCATCTTGCAAAATACAATTACATACAGAATTTATTTTAATCGTCGTTATTATTAGTAGACATTGATTGCAACCATATTGAAAATAATTGTCATCGTGTTGTCGTGATTTACACAACGGCTCAGTCCAAGGAGTGTTTACTTTTTAACGGTTTTATGTTTTGCCATATGTAGAAATGGTTTAGTAGGTTCTTCACACCATTTCACTAACCTATCAAGACAATCCGAGCGTTGATCTAGTCTATACCACCATTACATTTTGTGCACGCGCAATAAACCCCCAGATCGTCGGCGTCCAATACACATTTGAAGGTCAAGAACCTTTGAAATGTCATTTGAAAATAGGCAAAATAATAATAAATCACCAAGTTTGCTACTTGATGGAACACCTGTTGTTCTTGTGAATACTGCGGTGCTTCAATATTAAAATAGGATCGTCTCCTCTCACGTTTTAATGACTTTATTTGCACATTAAAAAGGGAAATCTCTGCTGAAACAAGTAAACTTAGACATGAAGTGATGCATTGCGGTATGACAGACATTATTTGTGTCATTTTTTTTTAAATGGGACAGGAAAAATTTACGATTTAAACGAATGCATCTATTCATCCATCTATCCATTTAGTCATGCGGGGATAGTGTACTTTGAAAACCGTAGAGAATCATTGGAATTATCGTGAAGATGATAATCAGCCGCAGCAAAGCAGATTAGTAGACTGGCTGCAGTAGTAGTAGCTGTAGTTGAAGCAGCAGCAGAGGTAATAGTCAATAGTGGAGTTCCAAAAATGGAATAAGCTTGTTTGGATTATGACCTTGGTCGAGGGCATTGCAGTCAAAATATTATCAGGTACATTAATTATTATAATTCAAAGTTTTGTGAACTTTCCTTGTTACCAAAGAAAAACAGTTTTGTTTTTGACTCTCTTTCTCTCTCTCTCTCTCAGGATATTTATCGATTGCCCGTCTCTATATATTCCACTTTGTTTGGGCATGTAAGTTTACACAATACTTGTAGATCAGTGTACCCGCCACTCTTGTTGAAAGGTCAAAGTATTTGCGCATATGAGCGACTTTGGTCATCAAACAAATATAATCTCGATTGTAATCAATGGTACGTACATGATAAGAACGTTTGTGCTCTGTAAAGTTACGCAGTGTTGATGATCCGATCTGATTTAATCCAAAATGCTTAACACCACTCTACATTACACTGGTCGTCAGGTACTCACCTAAAAAATGAAACATCTTTTTACGTTGGTATCACCAGGACAGGAACGGCACTTGGAAAAGGAGAAAAGTAGAAATTTTACAAGGGTGATTAATTGTTGACACTGGCAATGCAGTTAATTTTTGGGCATACAACACGTTTTTATGACGATAAAGTCCCACTTAAATATCATTAAGCAGAGAGATAGATAGGGATGTAAAATAATAACGCTATTAAATGGGTAAGGCATACACCACGGTAATAGCCAGTGTGAATGTTTTTTTTTGGGGTTGCGCGTACCATATCGTGTGACACCATCATCATCACATGACCACTACGACGGTGACTGTACATCCGATATATTTGAACAGGTTTTTCGTTTCATAGACGTGTACGTATAATGTGGCAAGCAAAAGATCAAAAGTCCATATAAGAGGACAATAAAATTCAAAACAGAACTAATTGAGCCGGCAAAACGAGTTGGAGAGGAGAAGGAGGAGGAGGAGACGAACAAGTACAATTGGTGACTTTCTACACCCACACAACACGCCACACATTTCAAATAAATAAAAAAAGGATATCGCATCAATCGGGTACACAAAGACACACATACAGGTTGTTATGGCCACATGAAAGGGATGTTCGGGGAGCATTTTAGCATACAATATTGTATTTACGTGTACAAACGGACAATGTTGAATACATTACTACTACCTATTTATGAAAAGAAAAGAGAGAGATCTACTATGCTGCTTTGTGTCTAAATGGAAATTTTGAGTCCCTCCAATAATAACCAAACAGCATAAATTTCAAATGTCAAAAGACTTCAATCATAAAATCGTTTTCTCTAAGTAAAATCCTTCTTGACGTTGCCATTGGCGTCACAAAATGTCTGTCTCTCTGTTCTGTACTTTGACTCAATTTTGCAATCCATGTCACTAAAGCATGTCGTCATTTTTCTGCTGTAAAACAACTCTCAATGTAAAAAAAAGTAGGCAAATCCTCTACAATAAATTAAACCCTATGGCAAACAGAGGCGATTAAAATGGGGAATTAAAATATAGTCACACATGACATTAAATAATTTTAAAAGGAAATCATGTGGATAAAATTTTGCGACCGGCCTCAAGCATTTTTCCTTTCTTGTCAACAAAATATTATTTCTTAAATGCCTAAAACTACTTTTTTCCAGACGGCATTGCCCTCATAGCTTAGAAAATTTCCGCTTTAGAACAGCAGTTTCCTGTTTAATCAGAATCAATAATTTGTAGTCAGCCCAGTCTTTAATGTACGTAGTACACGTACTCTTCATTTTTATTTTCTATTACGCCATCAACGAGGTTTTTACTTGAGGTTTTCACAAAAACGCATTTACTCCATTCCTTCATTTATTATTCACGGCTCATATTCCCAAAACAAAATGGGTTGGATTTGTGAAGGCTACACAGCTGCATGGAAATCGTGTTAATGAAAGTCCTTTCCAATTAAACACGTATTGTTGATTTAAAAAAAACACAACGCCGCAGCAAATCCTGGCATCTTCGATACTCCTCACAAAAAAAATCATCATCACGGTGGATAATGCTCCCTCACAACTTTATGTATTTGTTCTCTCGCGAAGGGAAGCGAATGCAGCAACTGTTGAATTTGTTGTGGATGAAAGAAAATCAGGCACCTCGCCTTCATCGCCAGAGTTTTATGCGTTTTGATGTGCATGCATGCTGATCAGCATCATGTTTTACTTATTGAGTTTCATTGTGTTTTTATAGTTGCCTTCATCATCATCATCATCATCATCATCATCGGTTTGATATATTACCAGCACTGCCGCATATGATTACATTTTTACCGGTGCGAAAGGTTGTAATAGAAGGAATTAGTATGGTGCACATTCTCCTCTATTTTTGCGTATTAAACGCCAGAATAATACTCTTTAATGCTGCTGCTGCTGTGCTCATCTTCTCGGATCTTTGACCCGGCGCGATAATAATATAAAGGAAGAGAAAGGAAGAGAGATGAAGTGGCAGTACTGCTCTGCCTCTAGATGCCTATATGCATAATATATTATGGCAAGTAATCAAGAGCGTGCAAGCAATTTGGTTGAAGAGGAATCAAATCGTAAAACAGAGGGTCTTTAATAATCGTTTGCATACTACTGTATTATTTTTTATTTTTTATTTATGGTAATGCTGCCCTCCTGCTACTGTGATTTGTTTGCTTTTTAAGTGTGTAGGCTAATATTATATTGGAATTGAGTATTGAGGCAATACATGTTTTGCATTGAGGCAAAGATGATAGGTTACAAGTTACAAGCATAATAAAGAGGATAATAAGCTGTACTTGAGGAGAGAGAGAGAGAGAGAGCGACAAGTTTTGCAACCGTTGTGTTCACATGCAATGTTAGAGCCGAAGAAGGGGCTTTAAGTTGAAGACTTAATTTTTTTTATTGCACCGCAAAAGCAGACATGCAGAAGAGTACAAGAAGTAAAGTGTGACCTAAAGCTACATTATATAGCGTTTTTTTAGTAATAAAGGAGAGTAGTTGGAGGAAGTTGTATTTTTTTACATGGTGACGTTGATGATGGGTTAATGATGAACTTTAAAAAATATACGTATGTATAGTTTAGTGGTGAGGTGATATACGGTTTAGTATGATTGCAGGCAGAAATTCATTTATGTCGATTTACACAACTGTATTGTTACCTCCAACATATTATGCTGTGCATTTTATGCGGTATCATGGGTGGTGGTGGTATTCTTTATCCTCACTTTGACTTTTGGTTACGCTAGTGCTGCTGCTGCTACTACTACTCAAGTGTGCTTTATGATTTGGAAAGACGCTGCTGCTGCTCGAACGAAAGGAAAGTGAGAAAAGACTTCCTGGATATTGTGGTGTGGCATTTACTGATACTTTTTCCTTGTGTGTGTGTGTGTGTCGTTATGAAATCTACAAGTGTTTCTGTGTGTGTTCACGTTACACAGTGGTGATGGGCAGTTTTTGAACACGACAGGCGAAGCAATACACTTGGATTAGTCCATTGACCAAGACAAGTCAAAGTGGTGTGGGGAGTTCATTGTTAGGTTAGAGGAAAGGGTTTATATAGTGCAGCGTTGTCATTCGCTTTGCAAGTCATACAAGTGTTTCTGTAGACGTTTTCCCAGTAAAGGGTTTCTGGACGTTTTCGCGTGAACTAATATTTGTGGTTACTATTTTGACAGTATAAATTCATTAAACATCCTGACCAGTTCATAGAATCATTTTATAGGAAAGGACTGACTGACGAGATACACTGTTTCTGCTGTATGTTTGCGAGGAGAAATTTTTAAAAAAATGTTTTGATTCCCAATAACCAATAGAGGTTTTCCGAGCAAGAAAAAAGTACTAACGTGAAGTGTTTGTTGTATTTTCAGAAACTTATAAATTACTATTAACATGGCCGAAATCGGATCTCCATCCCTTGAAAACCTTCCCAAGGTCGATGCCGACTTGAAATCCGAGTTGGAGGGATTTAAACCCGAGCTGATGAAGAAGGCTTCCACTCAGGAGAAAATCGTGCTGCCAACCGCTGAAGGTAAACAATATTTGTTGTTAATTCTCTTTTGTATTTAATTGACCAGTTCGCCATAAATTTTAGCGTAAATGACTACATACTACTTATCATCATCAATTGACTTATAAATCATCTTTTTTGTTTTAAAAAAACTCATGAGTGCCCTTCTAATTTACGTGGCGGCGCCAAGTACCGTGAAAGGAGTTTAAAAAAGCAGGATTATAAAATATATATTACCTTCTTGAAAAAAATGTACCCCATGATGCCGTCTCACAGTAGTTTTTCTTCTTCTTTTTATAAAAACCATATATTTTTCAAAGTTAAGTTATACCACTCCGTCACTACGAATCATTATTACGTACATAAATGTTAAGAAAAATCACCACGCACGCCTGCAGTTACCAAAAATTCCTTTACTGCATATAAGCCTTGTCAAAACTGCTTTTTGTTTCAGTGCACACAGCAGCAGCACCATCATCATCACGAATAATAACTATAACAATGCCACTTAAAATGTTCTCCGGGTATAAATTAAATCTATTTCATTTGCACTGCTGCACATATGACATGTTGCTGCTATGATGATTATGCTGCTGTTTTGCTGATTGATAATGATATGATCAGTTAATTTAAAGTTATTATTTTTCTGTCTTCTGCTTTTTCAAAATAATTTCCCCTCACGACTGTCTTATTTTATTTTGGTAGTGGTTTCATACAAAAAGCAATATTTTTTTATTTAGAGGTATCATGCCTTTAATATTCTCCCTAGTTATTTCTTGAATTACAGATAATGCAGCGGCGTGTGTACTGTTTTACAAATAATGTGACAGTGTGCCGCTCAGACAGCGTAATTTTAAAGAGATATTATTATTTAGTTTGTATGAGCCTTGCACACAGCTTATGATTTTTATAAGTCTTGATATAATTATTATTATTATTATCACTATTATTGTTATGATTTTGCATCTTTTATCGCCCTCTTTTGCTGCCTGCCTGCATCCTTGTTTTGGAAATAGATGTGAAGCAAGAAAAGCAGCACACGGAGCTTATACACGGATTAGAAGCCTTTGATAAGAACCAAGGCCTCAAGCACACCACCACCAGTGAAAAAGTCGTTCTTCCAAGCGCAGAAGGTGTTTTGTTGCACAAAATAAAAACTTGTTTCTTTTCTCTGTTTCTTTCTTACTATTTATTATTGCCTATTTATTACCCAGCTATAACTTAACTGTACGCGCTTTATTGCAAATTTAATATCACTAACGTGGGTCTGATGACCAACATTTTTTTCGTCTATGTATTACATATAATATTGATTTGTTTATTAGCAAAAAGTTAGCTTCTTCCGTCGTCCTTACTGACTTTATTAAATTATCCCGCTTTATATACAGCGTTTTTGATTATATTGCCTTAAATTTTTACAGTGATGTCCCGCTTTGTCCTAACTACATTACACCATGCACCATATCAAATAACTAAGCAGTATATTGTCATTTAATGACACTACTTATATTCCCTCTCCAAGCAGTAGAGATATATCTAATGGGGAAAGTTTTGTGTAAATGTAACTGGATTTATTTAGATTTTTGTCATGTAGTTTGGGGGAAATGACGATTTTGATTGTTGTGGATGCGTAAAATTGAAAAAAAAACAAGTTTACTGATTATGTTTGTGTAACTTTTTCCTTAGATCTACAAGCCGAGAAGACCCAACAAGCAATCTTGAAGGGTGTTGAAGACTTCGACACCAATAAACTAAAGCACACTGAAACCCAGGAGAAAATTGTTCTTCCTGACAAAGAAGGTTTGAGTCGTTCTCTATTTGCTGCCAAATTTAATTTGCCATCTGTGCCAACGACAGTAGTAATGTTGGGAAAGAATTATATTGTTCAATAGTATAACATGACTTACCCATTTGAATTTCCTTTTTTTTGTACAGCAAATGAACCTGTCAAAGGAGATTGACATTAATAATTGCAATGAAGATGCTTGCTAGTCAAGAATAAAAATACAGATTCGGGGACTAACGAAACGTTGCTTTTTTGATGTCTTTCTTTTACAGTTATCGACCAAGAGAAACAAGTTTAAAGGTATCTAAATATTTTCAAGTCCATCGTCGTCATCTTTACTTTTTATGCCATCATCGGAACCCAAGAGCCGAGTCTTGATTCCTAACATCGAAACTATTCACCTCATTCCTGTCAACAACGACCAATTTTTATTAGCTTTATAATACTAATAATATTATTAATGATAACAATTAGTAATATTAATACCAACATCAGCAACATCCTCCTTGAAAATGTTTCGTTACCCACACAACTATGTATATTATTTGTACTGTGAGTCCATTTTTTTTCCTTCCACGTATTATGCATATTCCCTGTAACACGTTATCATAATCCATTTTTTATGTTTGTTTGCCTAAATCTATAAAAAAACAAGACATCCAAATAAAACCTGTATCTTTATAAACTCGTTTAAAATCTTTTTTCAATAAAAAACAATCTAATAATAACGGGAAGAATTAAATGTTATTATTGGTACCCATAAAAAGCCTACATAATATTTTCCTAAACGCAAAACAGAAAAAACTCGACAAAATCTACCTACAAGAAATTATATACATAAGTGGTAATGATGACAATATATTGTATTTCTGAAAAAGAGGCAAGATAACATAATATACTCCACACTGATAGAGAGAAACATTTAAATTTTTTATCAGGAGAAAACCAATGCAGGTAGTGTAGGTGAGTAGTTTAGAAATAGCGAGAGAGGCAGAGAGAGAGACAGAAAAAAAAATTAACAATAAGAAACTCTTGCTTTAAGAAATTATATTTATCGGACTGATGGGCATTGTTATACTTTTTTCATTGCTTACATATTAAATAGGTTTAAATGATAATAAATAATACTAATGGTGAAATGCTATTATGTATCTTATTAAAAGTAATATAATCCATATTATACCTAATGCTAATCAGATATACTATATAAATACATTACATAATATTATTGATACTGTGAGACATGTTTAGTATTATGTGTCAAGTATTTGTTTTTTGCCGTTTGTGCTTTTCCGTGTTATTCAATTCAACGTTTACGAACAGAGAGAATTGATGTGCTGCAATTTGCAAAGAAAAATGATAGTTGTCCTAAGAAAGTAATAATGCATGTGCTTTTCCAAGTTTTTCTCTTGTTTAAATCCTCGCACATACCTATATACAAGTCTACATTGAAATATCTTTGTGTTGTTTTCTTTGCAAGTGGTGTTCGTTACCTTTTCTGCTAACTGCTTACCATGATATTTACGACATTTAACCAATCTTACTGTTATTGTATTCTGAGTAATGGAGCAACTACCTTTACACAACTGAATGTAGCAAGTTTATGAATTTAAAAAAAAGTTAGCAATTATTGTTTGTTATGACGATACTTAAATAGATTTTAAGGCTTGTAAAATACCATGATTTTTTTTCAAAAGAATGAAAATGATATTGTCCACGTGTTTAGTACTACTAGAGCACAAATTGTATCAGAAAAAATAATTGACGCCCCTCCAAAAACTTGCTTGATGTAACACTAGTCTAATAATTGCACTGTGTGCTTTATTTGCTTATTTTTTGGTTACTATTTCTACACGTGGTAAAAAAAACTACTTGTGTGCTTTATTTTCGCCACCCATTCTCTCTCGGTGCACTGCAAAGGAAGAAAAAAAATCTAAATAGAGAAAGAAAAACTGTTTTGTCAAATTATTATTGCTATTATAATAATGATAATTGTTTACGATTCTTATTCTTATTATTATTACTATTAATTATGTAATGATTCAATAATGCAAAATTGGTAAATTATAAGTGATCAGCATAATGATGATATGAGTCTATATTATATTTTAAATGGCCAAAAGAGAAATAAATTGCAGTTTTTGAAGGCTTAGATTACATTCTGACTTTTGTTTTGTTCTCATCGTTTATCTATATTTTATTTTTTTCACGTCTTTTCATTCCATCATTAATGCATTTATTCACGATTGTTTATATATAATTACCTAAAAGTAAAAGTAGTTTTCAGTTTTTTTAAAAAAAAAAATTACGCACTCGCATGTCGTAATGCATACTTATCCGTATATACTTGCATACATATCCATACAAACGAAAAATGGACATATATGTATACTACTCATGGGAACATGACGTATTCACACCTTGTTTACCTAAATAATAAAATTAAAATCCTCTCTTATTAAAATCACATTCAGCATTCTCACTGGTATTTGTAAAATTTAGCGATATCTGTATAACTTATTTTTAGAGTTTTAGCTTCGTTGCCTTTGTAAAATCGGTAAAATAGCAACAAGGACTTTGGTAAGTACTTGAAGCATTAAAAATACACGCACACTTTACAATCTCCATACGCAGTAAAGTAACAATTACAAAACGGTTTCAAACAAATAATGACATTATTATTAGTTTACTAACAAAACAAACAAAGTAACTGGATTATAGCAACAATAGTTTTTATGTGTACCACCAAGTGTTTTGTGAAGAAATCAATACTTATTGTAAAAAAAATAATCGTGCTGATATCACAGTTACTGTATAGCATATTGCTAGGTATCGTTTTCTCGGTAAAGGTTACTAAAAAAGGAAGACTTACTTGGGAGAATTTGTAAAAATTTATTTAAAAAAGTTAAGTATTAATATAAATTCAGATCTTTTGTTAATTTCAAACAAATGAACATTTAAGGTTGTATGAAACGGAGGGAAAGGATGGGTGCTTAAGACACTAGAAGTATAAAATAGAGAAGCCAATGCAGTTGATGGCTAAAGAATACAAAATATCAATACAGATTTAAGCCACTATCAGAAAAACGCAAACAAAATACTAGACTTGAATATTTTAACATTCGTACGATTTTTTTTTCAGGGAACATATACTCGCTCACTCATTGTGAATGAATTACTTACAAAATAATATTATGTTATGACGAACGATAGGCTAGAAGTAAACGGAAGGATAAGTTGCGCTTTTTGTAAACTTGTGTAGAAGTTGCTTTGTTCCGGCAAAAAATAATAATATTGATTCACTAGTTGATCTTGACATCGCACGCGATTGCAATATGATCTGAGGCATAACTAAGATTTGGTAAACGGGATGGGCCCACTTGCTCCTCAGTAGGCAACATCAACAGAGATTCGATGTCACAATAACTACGTTTAAAAGAAAAAAAATATGCATTCATGACGACAAGAAATGATTTTTTTGGAAATTTTTGAAAAATCATCCTACCTGTTATGGAAAATATAATCAATAGTGTGACAATATTCAGCGTCTCCGCGAATTTTCCATGTGGTGTACGGAGGCTCTTCTCCTCCATAGAGCTTAGCGTAGGCGCTTTGCACTGACAGTCTACAGGATAAAAAGAGAAAATCATGTTGTGGAAGAGTGAATTTTAGATACTTAACTTAGCAACCGCGTATACAAAAATATTCTTGAAAAAGGTTCATGGATGATTGGTCGATAATTCTTTTACCTGGATTTTACAGTCGCAATGACCGGTTCAGTTGGAACTGCGTTAAAATCTCCACAGAGGATCAAGGGTTTGGAGGTTCCTCCACAGGATACCAAATAATTGGCCATATCTTTTCCTTGCTCATTCCTCATTGTTGATAGCAACGCGCCTTGGCGTGCTTTTAAGTGAGTCGTAGCTACACAAACTTGTTTACCCGTTTCCTTTAGTCTTAACGTGGCAAAGATGCACACCTAAATCGTAATAAAACAAAATATCACAAAAAAAATTAACATTTTGAAAATTTGTCATGATAATGAGCACTACAAGAACAAAAAATGCATGTGCGTAAGTTGAATTTGATTTGCTATAATATAGTATTCAATGGTTTGCCCACCTGGTTAGATTGCACTCGCCAAATCTCGAGGATTCGGCTCGAAGCAGAGATCAAATCAAATTTATCTTTACGATAAAATAATGCACAGCCATCCGGCCCATTGTTGTTCGTGACATAAATACAAGGAGAGTCCGGCTTTGAGCAGAAAACGCCTCGGTAGCCTATGGCTGTCAGGCAAGTATTCAAAAAATTGAAATGGTCCACCTCCTTTAAGAAAACAGACGTAAAATAATATTGTATTTAGCTTTGTACATAAATTCAAACCATTATCAACATTTAAAAAAGTGTATCAGCATTTTACCTGGAGGCATATGACATCCGGGTCATAAAGTAAAATCTCATGTAAAATTCTAAATCTTCGGTCGGTCCAGGTTAAAGTTCCGTCTGGAAGGCCTACGAAGTTGTCATGACCCACTGCCAAGGCTGTTATAACGGAAAAAGAGTTGAGCATTATAGGAAACCAGTTTTAAAAGGAAAACACCAAACAAGTTTGAGCTTAAAATGCGCTCTCCCTTTTACCTTGAGCGAGAACGTTCCACGTGAGGACACGGAATTGGCCTCCATTGTTACATGCTGCGGGAAACGAGGAGTCTAATTGTACCATAGCCCCTAATAAAAATAAAATATCGTTATAGTTTAAAATTCGGATAGGTTGGTGGTAAAAATTCTTAAACATTGAGTTATACATGTTATTCATAAACTTTCATACCATTTGCTGCCGCATTGTAGCGTATTGCCGACTGGCGAGATGGAACGATTGCGTTGTCCGCCAGACGAATAAAGTTTCGAGATATAAGCGGTGCGCTTTTAGGCAGTTCAATAATACATCGGCCCAGAAGAGACTCTCTGGTAGCTACAGCAGGTACTTCAAAGTCCAGATCTTGAATGTCATCACGCGTCAAAGGGACAGAGGTAAAACTGCCCATTCTAAAAATACAGGAATTATTCGGGTACTTCATTGTATCATTCATGTACCACCTGTACACCTCGATGGGTACGTTGTCAATTAACAAGTAGGCGTCGTCGTCCAACGACGGTTTGTATTTTTCCGCGGGGGCAAAAACGAAAATAATAGTAATCTTCAACAACCAACTCGATATTTCTTTCGACTTGGGAGTGAAAAATAAACACTTTTAAAAATCTCTACAAATTCCTGTTCGCGTCACTCTCTGTTAGCAGCAGCGAGCATCCTGAAAGCATGAATGAATGCCGAAGAAAGGCCAAAATAGCAATGGACGATGTGGAACAGAGTGTGATTACTTTTATCCTGCTTGATTCGCTAAAAAAATGCATTATTGATCGTTCACATTTTTCACTTTCAATTGGCTCCTTGCCCGAGATCTGCATAATCATCCTCATCACGATCGGCATCATCGTCACTCAACTTAAATATATCCACACACATGCATAATATAAATAGTTGCTTCTATTGTGTGAGTGACTCAATACTATCATCACCGCGAGTAACGAGTAACGATAAGCGTAAAAGCTCCTTCCAAATTCCCTCACTAATAAGTTGTGTACATCACATCTCTCTCTCTCTCTCTCTCTCTCTCTTGCTCACCCATTTGTTTTGTCAGTCCTGCAAAGTTTTGTGCTAGCAGGATTTTAACTCAAATTTCAAATTCATTGACGTCAACCGTATCTAGAAGGGGAATTCTTCTCTGCATACATTTTCATTGTAATGTTGGTAAACGTGTGTGTGTATGATAGTCATAATTATTGGAAATAATAACAATAATAAAGATGATAATTACATATTTCGGTGAATTTTATGAGCCTCTGTGTACTCGTCTCGCAAGAGTATCTCGATGCGAATGATGAGATGCTGCGAAAGGGATGATGATGGCATGATANCGCAAGAGTATCTCGATGCGAATGATGAGATGCTGCGAAAGGGATGATGATGGCATGATACGCAAAATAGGTTTTTTCTGTTCATGTTGACATGCATACATAAAACGAAACGTGAAAAAAATCCCATTTTAGTCTCTCTATTAAACAAGGACGCCCTCGTTAATTTTACAAAACAGGGATTTTCTTGTTCACACCTTTTTACCGAGTAAATGCCATGAAAAAATAATTTAGACTGCATATTGTCCAGTCACTAGTGGCATTTATCAGCCCTTGTTAATTTTACAAAACAGGGATTTTCTTGTTCACACCTTTTTACCGAGTAAATGCCATGAAAAAATAATTTAGACTGCATATTGTCCAGTCACTAGTGGCATTTATCAATAAAAAATACGGGAAGAAAAAGAAATCGTAGGATGTTACAGTCAGTGATTTCCAGCACTATATTTATTTACCACGTCCGTACTAATTTTACCATCAGCTTGACTCGTAGTAATTAACTATGTTTAGTCCGTGTCCGGCCATGGGCACGATCACGATCAATTTTAAAGTTTAGTTTAATTTAGTTTATTGGTACAAGGTCTCTTCGAATTAGAGCAAGTTTTTCCCCAGGTTAAAACATTTGTACATGCATTACAAATCAGTCAGGTAATTTTAATTAAATAAAACCTTAATAAAGGAAACTTTAATTTTACCGCTACTCAATAGTTATGAATGACTAGTATCTCGTATGAGAACTATTTGTATGAATTATAGCATTGCAGATTATTTGTTACCCTCTAAGTTAACCGACTGTTATGTTTTTAACTTCAAAACGGTTAATTTATCTTTAATAAGAGATTTTGTGATTCACATGTATTGACCAAGAAGACTACAACTACAACACACATGAAAATTTTGAGTGGTCGGTCGATCAATATGTTCCTATTGGACTCCAGTAGGGGTCATCATAGGGAATCACGAGACAATAAACTATTATTATTGTCGTTATTATTTACTATAATTCTTTTGTTGTCTGTACGTTTGATCGTCCAAGAATGGGGGGTTTGGCAATCGATTCAACTTGGCAAGGACTATGTGTACATGAAAATGCCTGTGTCAGATTGAAAAGGTTGCCTTCAATTACTGACCTTTAACAAATAAGTTAGAACTCAATTTTTGTAGGCAATATTGATAAATTTGTACGTTTGCCAAAGTTTCTTGTGATTAACTTTTGCTAAAAACTGATCGTACTCGTATAAGTTTACTACAGATTTATTTATTTATTTATTATAATCCATTATCTATCATGATCTGGATGCTCACTGTCAATAAAACTTGATCATCCATCAATCAATTGTTTGAATTTGGTGAAAAAGTTATTAACTTATTATTGGTCTGTATTATTATTATTAATATGTGGCGCTGCCGAAATTTGTATTTACGTCATCACGTCAAAATAAAATAAGCAATGAGATAATTTCCCCGTGAATTTCGTTTGTAATGGTTGCTAACTCACGTTCCGTGCACCGTTCTTTTTATTCATAACTAAATTGGAATACATTAATGCTTTTATCCCCCACGCGGGCAATATTTTCCTTATGAATAATGTATTACTACAATTACTATCTACTTGTAAAAAGATTGCGTGATGATTTCTGGCTGGAGAAATAAAAAAATATTGTTTTACTCCAGTTGGCAGCTTCTTATCTATCTGTAAAAATGAATCTTAGGTATACTAACAAGATGCATTTACCAACTACCTACACAGTTTAATGACACAGGATGGCATAATAAAAACCCGTCGCTGTTTAGAATGTCTAAATGCTTGAAATGGAGCTCACTTTACACAGAAGAATGTGTGGTAGGTCTAGTTTAGATTAAAAAAGGTCATGGACAGACTTTTTTTAGTTTGAACTCCAACTAACACAGAAGTACACGACAAAAGACGTATTTAATGCAATGAATCGACTCTGAATGACCTTCGCTGTTTTCTAATAAAAATTTAAGTTTTTTTTACTATCCCCATCAGAGTCTGAATAGTCTGCAATCGATCCTGTAAAAAAATTAATAGTAGACATATGGTTGACTGTGCAGACGGTAAATACTTGATTTATTAAAACATGAGGATCGATTAAAACCTTGTTCCAGCGCAAAAAAAGGTCAATTAGAAAGTTGAACTTGAATTGAGAAAACCGCAAACTAGAGGCCTTCAATAATAGGGCGGCTTGTAATTTTTCCTGATTATTACTATTACTCTAAAAAGAAACGTGAAGGCCTCATGCCTCCACAGGGTCGTAGGATAGTATAATTCCAAGATATGGTTGGGAGCAATCATGGCAGTGGCAATGTCAAACGATGTATCAATGAATATGTAAAATACAATTTTGCATTTATTTGTATCTGTATTTCATCCCGACATCATGTTAGTTATCGCCCATGAACCTGACATTTTCCCAGTTTTTTTTTCCAATCTTCACCCTTCACCTCGACTTTGAGGACGCTAGACATTTTCAAGCGTAATGAGTTGCTTTATGTATAATATCAAAAGTGAGCAGCAGAAAATGAGCAAGGAAAATGCAGCACCCACCCATAAGAAAGCCAACCGAAAAAAACCGTATTTCTTCTAATACCAACACTAACTCATATACATATGAACAGTATATTTCTAATTCCTGATAATAGAGTAGTCTATGACAATTGCCAAATTTAAGCAAAGCGAATACCTTCAGACTGGTCGTGTAGGAAAGTTGGGCTTTAATTAGAGAAAAAAAGGCTGTTGGTGTATTTAAATTATGAA
>JAHZNB010003382.1:0-11145 GCA_027744295.1 Callyntrura guangdongensis
ACTCGTACGTGCGACCTTGCACTTTGGTGAGAGTTTGTGACGAGTGTAATTATGGATCTTATCAAGGTCGATGTGTCATTTGTGGAGGGCCTGGTGTTTCAGATGCGTACTACTGCAAGGCCTGTACTATTTTGGAGAAAGACGTAAGTTTACCCATATTCCAAACTGCTACCGCATGTACGGCTGTTGCTGTACAAATACATTTTCTTGAACTTGCATATTTCACAATTAAATTCTAACCAATTGCCTTGTTTCGTCTTTTTCAGAGGGACGGCTGCCCAAAGATTGTGAACTTGGGCAGTTCCAAGACTGACTTGTTCTATGAACGCAAAAAGTTTGGATTCAAGAAGCGTTAACACTTACAGCGTTCCTTACTTCATCCTGAAATGTCACACCTAAGTCGTTACATGGCAACACGAGAGGATTTCTTAATTTTTTACATCAACTACATATTATAATATCAGATTACGTAGCGTTGGCAACCTACAGTGTCATTACATGTCAATGTTAATAATTTTCTCTACTTAACTGAAAAATGTAAAAATTAGTTTTAAGGTTACTTCCACTATGTCCCTCATGTGTGTACTTGTGTACGTATGCTCTCATTTTCCTGAAATGTAATTCTTTGAATTTCTCTTGTACATTTTATTGGAATTATTATTTGTTTCTTTTTCAAATTAAATTAAGTTTTTACAGTGGAAACTACTTTTAGAAAATATAAATTTATGTCTGTTAGTAGAAGTGCTCATGATGGTAGTACCTACTTACCCAGTTTGTCTGTGCCTGTGCTAAAACAAATCTAGTGGTTAAAATTAAAGTGTCACTATTGTGCAGTGTGCAGTATATAATGGGAAAGCTTGTCAATACTTTTTACGGGCGTGCATGTGAAAACTCGGATGGGATTGTCCCTTGATTGGGATTTTGATATGTCAAATCGGTCCATCTTTTAGCATTTTGTGTGATCGTTTTATATTTAGAAGTGTTTTGTTCATGCGTGACTGCCACAAAATCTCAGGGACTCCCATTCCCACAAAATGTCACGGTTCCGAGTAGACAATCTCCCGCCCCACCCGCCGAGCATTACGGTCTAAATGCATAGCATGTTAGCTTATTTTTTCGGATAATACTGATCGCATTAGACAGCTTAGCAGAGTTTACCAATAATTTTAGATTTTGGCTCCAACTCCACTCTTGATATTCGAAAACTGTTACAATCAATTTCAGTTTAAATTTAAACTGCGTTGATACATGATAGTTTTACTTACTATTAACCGAAGGTATTGTGGGAATCGTGTACGTGCTTAGCATTAGCCCTTATTTGTGTTAGTGTACAAAAACCTCGTCCACAATCTGTTTTTACCCGTGCCGTGTCGTGTACAAATCGTGTACTGTACAGACACAGGAGTCATCTGAGATTAAAAAATACTAAAATTACCTATAATATCCTATTATTGCAATTGAGGTCCAATTAGGTCTTTTTATTGTTGTATAACCAAATTTTTGAAGTAAGAAATTTTAATATGCCGTCTAGGTCTTACATAACCTGTGTACGTTCGAGCAACCAAAGCGTACATTTCTATTATTATTACTATCACATGCCAAAATTGTTAATAACAAAAAAATTATACACGCGTGTACTACCCTAGTTTGTGTCGTGTTTCAGTTTTACACGATCTTGTACACGGGTAATTTCATTGCCCGCATAAGTGTTTACGTGTACTCGGTTCCGACACCAGCGAGGAAATATACTTAAATTAAATTTACTAGCCACACCAATTTTAAAGTTAAATAGTGCCACACTTTACAAACTCACGTATATTTACTTTTTATTGACTTCCATAATGTATTATGTAGGAGGTGTCACTATTCCATTTCCACTATATAATGAAATTGTAAATACAAATTGTGCAATTAAATTCGTTTTATTCAATTTTTGTCATTTTGTTGTTTGGCTTTTATATTCTGCTGCCAACTCTCGTCTCAAAATTTTCCCACTTGGCGACTTTGGAATTCCTTCTCGGAATTCCACTCCACCCTTGAGTTGTTTAAAGGAGGCAATCTGTGGCTTCAAGTAGGCTTGAACTTCGTCTTCCCTAAGACTTTCGCCGGGTTTGACGACAATGTAAGCTCTGGGCGCTTCTCCACTTTCCTCCGATGGCACCCCAATCACCGCACAGTCTGCTATCTTGTCGTGCTTTTGGACCTTTCACCAACACCTCGCCTTTTTTATTTGCTCCCAAGGTTTTTCCTGTATCGACATCAATGACCTTACTCCAAGTGGAAGGAACGGGAGGCCCGCACGAGCACAGTTTAGTGTTGCGGCTGCTGGGCGGCAAGACGTGGCTTACCGGCGATAATTCCGTCATTCCATAACCCTCATCAAAGAACATGTATCGGTCCGCCTTGCTCAAAATTTTGTTTATAAGAGCATGGCCAATGGGCGCTGCTCCTGCAAATACAGTATGAACCGATTCCAGCTCCTTGGGAGTATAATCCGGGGAATTGGCAATGTGTGACACTAGGGGGGTCACTAGATGAAGACATGTGGGCTGAAAATTTAACAACAATTTAATGTAGCATATCGAGGATGTTCAATGCAGACCTGGGCGGGTCGAGGTCTAGTTTCAAGTCGGTATTTTGGGGTACTGGCGTCCGGCTTTATGCCGGTACTCCGCGGGCTCGCCCAAGTTTGGTACAACGACAACCATACAGAATTTTATACCATATATTACCTTATGCTCCTTTATTGCTTTAAGGAATGTGTCCGGTTGAAATCTAGGTAAGGACATGACGTGAGAGCCCTGGTAAAAACCTGCAGTTAAGAACATGACGAAGCCATACAGATGGAAAAATGGAAGCACACCGATGAGTCGTTCTTGTGAGCCCCGTTGGTCAACACTCTGCGTGGGAGCAACGTCTTCTTGAATCTACTAACAGTAACGACAGCGTTAAAAAATGTAATACAAAATAATAAAAGGATTGAAAAATTTCATTCCTATATTTTTTTAAATCTTACAAACTGAAGTAAATTGGTGGTGAGATTGGAATGCGTTATCATAACCCCTTTTGGAGGTCCTGTGGTGCCAGAGCTGTAAGGAAGTACAGAAATTGTTTCTGTTGTGTCTGTATTGTGACCTGTGGCAAGGGTAACTCTACCAGGATCAATTTTAACCATTTCCGAAAAAGAGTGACAACCTTGTCTGCCTTCATCACTGACTAAAATAATCGACCGCAATTCCGGATTTTCCTGTTTTGATGCTGACACTGCTCCCAGGAATTGTTCCACTGTGATCGCTAACTTGGCTTCGGACGACCGAAGTTGTCTTTTGATTTCTTGGTCAGTATAGCTTGGATTCACACAGGACACCGTTAGTCCAGCACTCCAGCAGCCAAACAAAACCACAGGGAATTCCACAATATTTGGCAGCACAACACCAGCCACATCCCCTCGTTTAAACCCGGCCTCAATAAGAGCAGCTCCGAAGCCACGGGCTTGGCGATAAATGTCCGAGTAATTTAGTGTCTTTCCCGAAATACCACAGGTCTACCATAATTTAAAAAAGGGTTTCAACAGTTCATGACCAAAATAGATTTACATAAATTAATGAATTTCTAACAATCTTACAATAGCCGGTAAATTTCCAAATTTTGCTATCCGCTCAAACACCAACTCTTGGATTTCCACTCCCTTACAAACTGGAACCTCTGGAAGTGGGGAAGTCACCCACAATCCCGGGTCATCTTTTTGAGTGGTAGGTACTGTCGAGTAATTTGTATTCCAAGTTGTTCCCAGCCTATTTTCATTTTTTAGTCTAGTTAACCTTAACCTCGTCCACGTTTGACGACCTAGAAATGGTATCCAAGCTTTAGCCATAATATATTTGGCCGTTATAGCGACTTTGATATCCTCTCTTTTAATTATCTACCAATATTTCAATAATATTTATTCCCAATTCCTGTAACCGCTCAAAATTGTTTGCCAGGGAATAATTTCAACTTCATTTCGATTTCAATGAGAATTATTAGAGTGTTTGCTGTTTTTCTCATCAGCTCACTGTTCATCCCACGATGGTCTTCTGCTAAATGTGTAAAACTCACTTTTCCTATTACTACTGCTTACAGCTGTATAACACAACATTATAATAAGATAAACTTATAAAAACAGGAATATGATTGAGGTTTTTATTCACGTGTTCACGTATACAGGACAAAATTCAAGTCAACAACCTTCGCATAAGGATAAGGTGAACAACTGCTGCAGCATCATCCTGCGGCTTATGTATCTTTTGTTGTAATCTTTTAACCACTCGGTCGGCACTCTTCTGCCAGTCAAATAATCCAACAAAAAAACTTGATAGACTGACAGACGGTGCGGTTCAAGAGGGACAGCTTTTGGATATTTTTTTAAATTGTCCTTCTACCGTTCCGCCATTTCTGGTTAGTATTACACACAAACAAGTAATGCTAGTAATGTATTACCACTCTTAATGTTGTTGGGACTGTGCAGCCCAAATCACTTTCCTGTGACCACGACTTATTTTACAAATTCCGTTTTTTAATTATGTTGAATTTACTTAATTGGAGAAACGATTTTTAAATTTGGGGGTCACAGGTCAATCAAATTTGGTCAAAATTTGCAAAGCGTCACAACTTGCTATCTCCAGTTATCTGTATATTAAATTTCATCGTTAGTTCCGTGTCGTGACAGAATTATCTAGTTTTGCATATTTTTTGTGCAGTTCCTAAACCTGTCGGGTTTCTTTTTAATCCATCTTTAAGGTGACATTGCTCCTTGTCAAGTGTTTCTATACATGCCCAAACACTAGCGTGACTACCACTTATCGTAGAATTAACTCCTAACTCTAGAGGGCAAATGCCTCAGTTAGAAAACGACAAGCTGAGTTACACAAAGAGAAAAAGATTCTGGAGCTGGAGGAAAAGTATGAAGACCTAATTAATGGAGTCGAAGGAGAAATTAAAGACGCCAACATTACACTTCAATACGAAAGCCTTAGCGAGGAGGATGCTAATAGGTTAAAATCCAAAATAAAACTACTCGGCAACAAAAAGACAAGATTGGAAGCGGAGTTAAAGAGAAAAGTGGAACGGACAAAAACTAAGCAAGAGCTGGAGGTCAATATAATTGACTTGGAAGAAAGGAGAAATTGTGTTCGATGAAGGAGAAGATGAACAAAGGAATGAATCATTACCTCATACTACAAACAATTCTCCAATCAACACAGAGCAAGTCCTTCAGAATAATCATGAGGATCTATATAATATGGAATATGGTTCCCTAGGTGAACACTATGATTATGAAGATTACGGTTATCACTATGGTCGCGAATCAAAGCAGGATTCTACACATCTGCTAGCTAAGGTTCTGGAAACGCAACTTCACTTGTTGCAAAAGCCAGCAGCAGAAAGAGAGTGGGACCCACGAGATTTACCAATATTTGACGGAAGTGCCGAGGACTGGCCCATTTTCAAGGGTGAATTCAACAGGACAACTCCAGCTGGTAAAATCAACAGTACACAAAATGCTATCAGACTGCGAAAGGCCCTGAAGGGGTCTGCACGTGAAGTTGTATATGGATTGCTAAATGACCCAGCTAATGTTGAAAAAATCATAAAGTGCCTTGAGCAAAACTTTGGCAGGAATGAGCTAATTATTCGAGCGCTTACCAGGAAGGCAGAGTCAGTGCCCGCGCCAATAATTAAAAAATCCGAAAGTTTTCCTACATTTGGGAGAGCTGTTCAGCATTTGGTTGGAACCGTCAAATCTCTGAAAGAAGAGATGTACCTGAATGATGTTGGGCTATTGGACAAATTGGCAAGTTAAATACCCATCGAAGAAGCTGTAGAATGGATAACATGGAATTCAACTGGAAAACGAGTTAAAAATTTATCGTCATTTTCGGATTGGGTGGATAGTAAAGTCGAAACCATGGTACAACTCGTACGGCCTGTTGTCAAAAAGGAAGAACCCATTAGGAATAAAAGAGGAAATCCTTCCAATGTTAATGCCGTAACCAGTGACGATAAAGGTGCTCAGCCAAGCGACGATAGGTGTGCTTGTTGTGGAAGGAACCATCGGCTATTTAGATGTTTCAAAGTTCAAGAAACTGTCCGTAGATGACAGAATCAAGATCATCAAAGAACGCAGTTTATGTTTTCGCTGTATCGGGGCCGGTTACATCAAAAGAGACTGTAAGTCAGAACGACTTTGTGGTGTTGACGATTGTACGGCTACTCATAATTCATTACTTCATATCATGAAGCAAGTAAAAGGCAGAAACGAAGTCAAGTTAGAAGATGCACATGAAACAGAGGAAGTAAAAACTGTCGAAGAGTCCCCACGCGCATCCACAAACATTGGACTGATGCGTACTACACAATCAAAGCCACTATCAGTTGTAAAGATCAAGGTGAAAGGGCCCAACGGAACTCGGAAAGAATATGCTATGTTGGATAGCGGGGCAGATACAACCTTAATTGATGAAGGCCTTGCCAATGAACTTGGAATTACTGGACCTAAGTTTCAGCATACTTGTCGAGCAGCGGGAGCGTACACATTCACTCAAGTATCAATGGAAGTGAGTTTTTCTGTGTCTGGTACATTCAAAAACGCTAAGGAGTACCAGATTTCTCGAGCCTTTACGATGAACAAATTAGGCCTTTCCCCGTATTCCCAGGATGCCACTGCAGCGAAAAGCAAATGGCCGTATATGCGGAGGGCAAAGCTAGAGAGCTTCAGCAATGTTATTCCTCGAATAGTTATTGGTGAAGATTGTCCGTTTATCACAGCTCACCGGGAAGTTCTTGACAGAGGAACTGATGAGCCAGTTGCGAAAAGAACCTTCATTGGTTGGGTAATGGGAGGATACAAACTTGGAAGGCACGAATCTGACAGTAGTATGAACTACATGGCGCACGATGACCTGGATTCTCTTATTCGGTCATCATTCAGTTTGGACAATTTCGGAGTTTACTCACACCGGGAAGTTCTTGACAGAGGAGTTGATGAGCCAGTTGCGAAAAGAACCTTCATTGGTTGGGTAATGGGTGGATACAAACTTGGAAGGCACGAATCTGACAGTAGTATGAACTACATGGCGCACGATGACCTGGATTCTCTTATTCGGTCATCATTCAGTTTGGACAATTTCGGAGTTTACTCAACGGTTAGTAAGGGATCGATTGAAGACAAACGCGCACTGGTCATCCTTAATGAAACGACGAAGAAGGTTGAAAACCAGTGGGAGTGTGGACTTCTTTGGCGAAATGACGCTGTGACTTTTCCATCCTCAAAACAGGAAGCCATATCAAGACTCATTAGCAATGAAAAAAGGATGAAGAAGGATCCTCAATACATGCAGTTGTACCACGATAGAATGGATGAGTACTTGAAAAAGAACTTTATTACGGAGCTGTCCATAGAGGAGGAAAATAAGGTTTCAGGCAAAACGCTGTATATTCCACATTTTGGAGTATTTAATGTTAACAAACCCGGGAAAATACGCCTCGTATTTGACGCTGCCTGCAATCGGAGTGGTGTGAGCCTTAATGAACACCTACTCACTGGGCCAGATCTCATACGTCCGTTGTTGTCAGTTTTAATGAATTTCAGAATCCATAATATTGCTATAAATGGAGATATTGAGGACATGTTCCACAGGGTTAAAGTACAGCATGCGGACCGAGACAGCCAACGTTTTGTGTGGAGGGACCTTCGGAAAAACGACAACCGAATTAAAACCTTCGTTATGAATGTTTTGATATTTGGAGCACGTTCCTCACCATCATCGGCGATATTTGTCAAAGACAAAAACGCTGATGAATTTGCAACTGTGTATCCAGAAGCAGTACGCGCTATTAAGGACGATCATTATTGTGACGATCTGTTAGGGGGCGCCAGAACTGTCTCGGAGGCAATCCAACTTAGAGAGCAAATTTCACTAATCAGCGCTGAAGGCGGTTTTCATCACAGAAAATGGACTTCTAACAATAAAGCTGTACTGGAAAGTGTTCCACTTGAGGACCGGGCATCAGGAGTGAAAATGTTTGGGGATAAAAGTGAAGTACCAATCGAGCGAATCCTAGGATTATGGTGGGACCCTGTGGCTGATGTCTTCACGTTTACGTGTAATTACCAGAAGGTGGACCCTGAACTTCTTCAAGGAAAAAGACCGACCAAGCGACAGGCAACTGGGCTGCTGATGTCAGTATACGACCCATTGGGGTTCATTGCCAACTTTAAGGTCAAGGGACTGATAATATTGCAGCAAACATGGCGTAGTGGAATTCACTGGGATGACTACTTATCAGACGACGTCTTTGAAGCTTGGAAAGAATGGGTGAAGTGTTTAAGGGATACAGTAAACGTCAAAGTTCCCCGAATGTATTGTTTTGATGTTCATCTAGCTACGAACGTGCAACTTCACACTCTAGTGGACTCCAGCAGTGAGGCATGTGCTGCCGTTTGCTATTTACGTGTGGAAATAAATGGCAAGGTCCGGTTGTCTTTTCTGGCTGCAAAAGCAAAAGTTGCGCCCATCAAAAAGCTGACTATACCGCGACTAGAACTACTTGCTGCTGTTATTGGGGTTTCCTTAGCTGATACAGTTACTAATGAACTGCGATTGAAGATCGACGAACGACATTTCTGGAGTGATTCCAAAACAGTTCTGCTGTGGATAAGAAGTGAAACCCTGCGTCTAAAGGAATACGTTGCAAACAGAGTGAACAAAATACAGTTACTCTCCAACGTAAGTGAATGGCACTGGGTGCCAACCAATTTAAATACTGCAGACCAAGGAACACGTCTACAAAGCCGTATTGAGTTAAACGAAAACTCCTCCTGGATTAATGGCCCACGTTTTCTTCTCGACAAGACTAATACCTGGCCCGCTGACGACAAAACTGATGAGGTGGATAAAACCGGAGAGAGTGAAGTATTAAATACTGCAAACCAAGGAACACGTCTACAAAGCCGTATTGAGTTAAACGAAAACTCCTCCTGGATTAATGGCCCAGGTTTTCTTCTCGACAAGCCTGATACCTGGCCCGCTGAGGACAAAACTGTTGAGGTGGATAAAACCGGAGAGAGTGAAGTAAGAAATAGTTCAGTGTTTGTCGTTAATGCAACCAAGACTTCCTACTCAGATGACGCAACCGTAGACATGGAGCGCTTTTCATCATATGTCAGATTACGTCGGGCTCAAGCGGCAGTTATCATGATAGCAAGAGTTTGGTTGGCAAGATTATCGACAGGAATTCAGAGTAAATTCACGGTTCAACTGGCGGATTTAGATTTGGCAGAGGAAATGTTAGTTAAGAAAGTACAGCGAGATGCATTCCTTAACGAAATTCGTGCTTTGATTGGAAACAAGCAGGATAAGACCAGTAGGCTTTGGAAATTGTCGCCGTATTTGGACAACGGGGTTCTTCGTATGCGTGGAAGGATAGAAGCAGCCTTGGTCCCGGAAGCCACAAAAAATCCTATTATTCTGCCTGCTAAGCATCGATTCGTGGATTTATTAATTTTGAATAAACACGTGGAAATGGGACATTAAAGGCGATGGCACAGTGTTTTGCCAGCTTTGAACAAAGTTCTGGATTATTGGTGGAAAAGCCACAATAAGGCGAGTTGTGGCACGTTGTCAACGGTGCCGGATTGCAAAAGCGAAGCCTTTGATCCCGATGATGGGGAGCTTGCCATATTATCGATTGACCCCTGGTAAGCCACCATTTTTCTTTACTGGAGTCGATCTAATGGGGCCGCTGGAAGTCGTAGTGGGTAGGCACCACGAAAACGCTGGATTTACATTTTTACATGCATGGTGCTACGAGCTGTTCATTTGGAGGTCATTTATGCTCCATCAACGGACGAGGCAATAATGGCAATTAGCAGATTTATCGACCAACGTGGCCACCTTGGTCACATCTTTAGTGACAACGGGACCAATTTCGTCGGAGAGAAAAGTGCACTGCGTAAAAGCTGGGAAGAAGTGGACTGGGAGCAACTAGTACGCCATCGCAAGTTCGAGTTAATCAAATGGCAGTTCTCGCCTCCAGCATCACCTCATTTTGGCGGAGCTTGGGAGAGGATGGTGCAGTCAACCAAACGGATTCTGAAGGCAACACTAAGTCAGAAGTTTCCAAGAGACCAGGTGCTTTTGACAATGATTAAGGGAGCAGAGGGAATTATCAACTCGCGACCCGCTTAGTGCTATTTCGGAGGACCCTGCGGATCCGGATCCATTAACCCCAAACTGCTTTCTGAGAGGTTTCTCTGACGTTGGGCCAAGTATACAAGGTGTGTACGGTCACTATGACGCAAATGGACGTATCCAATGGAGACGTTGTCAGCAGTTTTTGGAGGAATTTTGGAAACGATGGGTCTCAGAAGTTCTTCCGAATTTAGTGAAGCGAGATAAGTGGCACCAGGATGTGGACCCTCTGGAGATTGGAGAAGTGGTGATGATGGTTGACGACCAAGCACCGAGAAACACGTGGAGGAAAGGAATCATTTCAGCTACGTTCCCAGATAAGCAAGGCCAAGTTCGAGTCGTGGAAGTTACGGTTATGGATCCCGATTCTAAGAAACAAACTGTTAAAAAGCGAGGAGTAGATAAGATATGCCCTATAGGTGTAAAATTGAAAAATCAGAATTTGTCCTGATTTTGGGGGCCGGTAATGTCGCTGTAATGGCGGGTGATTTTGAATGAATGCGTGCGTGTGCCCTGTCTTTGTTAAGCCTGAACGTTGTATAATATTTTTCTGTATGAGAATAGAGTGGTAAGTTGGTTGCGTGTGGTTGAAGGGCATGCGGCATGGCATTATTGTTGGCATTACGTTTTTGAGTTGGGCAAGAGAAGTCGTGAGAGTAAGACTTGCAATTTTGTGAAAAATTAGTTAGTTAAAAATTAAAACCTGTAAATATTGGAACTGGTCGCTTTTCAGTAAATAAAGTTGTTTAAGTTCCTATTTAATTGTCCTTTGTTTGTGGTAATCATTATTGCGTCTCCGGCAACGCTAGTTTACTAATTATTGTCATTTGCAATACTGGCTGTATCACGTCAGTTGTAAAATTAGAACAGCAAACTACAACAGTTTCATCAGTTACATTGACATTTGGTGCCG
>JAHZNB010003383.1:0-27255 GCA_027744295.1 Callyntrura guangdongensis
AACTACCCGTTAAAATATAACACCACATCAGCTCGACTTTGGAAGTGGACTTTTTAATTAACAACTTGGCTCTTTATTCCAACATTTACTTTAATAATTTTTACAACAATTAATCTCACACGAAAAATAGTCTTTCACTTAGCTCTCTGACGGATCGCTTTTCGTGAAGTACCAACTTTACTCAACTTTCGAGAAGTAACTGACTGCAATCAATCACACACACACACATAAAATGACAAAATGCAAGCAACCGAACGATATGCTCACATTTTCACAATCGCCGCGAAACTACTCTATGACTAACCCTACACACATACAAATGGCATGATAAATACATAGCTCACGGTACAATTGTGATCACTAAATGGAGTAATTTCAGTTTGAATTTGGAATGCCAATTTTGATTGCTTTCGCCTTCTACTTTCCCAATAAGTTGCACAACTATTCCTATTTATACGTTAAATTATTATTTTTTATTATATTTCATTTCATGGCAAACTGAAAACTCGATTTTACCATAAAACAAAGTGAGCAATTTGTGTATGGACTAATATGGAGATAGATGCATACCTGTAACAACGATAGTTGAACTTTAACGTCATTGAATAAAAATAATAGCACGAAAAAAAGTTAATTGTTCGGAGGTGTGGAATGTAGGATTTAATAATAATTGGTAGAAAAGAAATATGATTAAAAAGCATTGAATTGTTGTAAAGTTGATCTAGATCAGATCACGATTGATTCAAGAGTTTACATAATCTGTCAGTTGTCATGCGATATATGAGATGGAATGGAAAGTCTCTTATTGGTTGTTCATAATGTGTCTTGAATTAGGAGAAAACAAAAATTATCCAGTCATTGAGATTCCTATTTCGTGTTTCCTAGATTGGAATTTTTCCTGTTTATATTACATACATTTTATTAACACAATATATTGACAAGTGATAAGTTTTGTTCTTTTAGTACCCCAAACGAGATGCATGTTTTGTCTAATCTTTCACAGTCTCATATTGACCCATACACCACTCAAGATGCCTGCAACCATTCGTATCAACCCTATTATCCTCAATCTGAGCACATGTCTGATAGACCCAATGGCTTAGCAGGAACTCCTGGTTTCACCTTGCTGCAAGGTCATATTAAACTGATGGCAATGGTTCCAAATATTCCAGAAAATCACGTGTCGACAAGAACTTGGGCAGATAAATCTGTTGCAGCGACCCCTTCTTCTTCCTCCCAATCGCTTCCACCAATCACTCCTCGTTTTATGCCGTCAATTGCGGAAAGATACTGGAACCACCGTCACCGGCGGCCTTTCTTAACCCCTTCTAGTTCTGCGAGTAAACTACCTACAATATCAACTGGATACTATCCGCAGTTCTCCAACCATTCCTCATCCAGTTCCTTTCATAATCATCTGCACAGGTCGCCATCCTCATTTCACCAGTCAAGAACGGTCGTGCCCTCTACCCCCTATGATGTGCCATTAGATCAACAGGAGCTACAATGTGGACCGATTGCTTATCACGAACCTAGCCCTTTACTCCAAGCAAAGTGGCCACCACCTCCACAACTAGCTTGCCAAATGATAAACGATCTTCCCTTCAATCAGTTCGGTTATGCACAAGCACCACTTGAATATCCCTACAGTCCTTACTTCCATTCAGGATCCTCTCACTGCTTTCAACAAGCCATGCAACCCCCAACTGCCTGCATGATCCCTTATCACTCCCCAGAACAAATGCCTTTACCGCCTTGCTCTGTACGCAGTATGCCAAATTTTTTCGCAGCAGCTAATCCAGCATACCCTCCATGCCACCAATTGAGTTTTCTTAATAATTATCCTGTGTTTCCTCCGTCGCCTCCTCAACACTTTACTACATTGCCGCAGATTTTTAGCAGCAAAAGCAAGACACGAATATCATCTAGGAAAACTTTTAGAAAATCTGCCAGAACAGGAAAGGATGATGTATACGTTGTTGTGAAAGGCGTGTCTTCCTCGCCACCAACCCCAACTTCATCTTCGTTGTCTTCATCTGACGATGATATACACGCAAGACGAAAAGCGGGTAAGGCTGAGAAAATTATTGGTGTGAAGAGTACCAGCACTACAACTTGTAAGGTGGAAACAATAGTGACCGAAACAGGAGGTACAGGAGAAATAAGTAAACCGGCGGTAGCTAATGTGAGTACTGTTCCATTGGCGCCGTTAGCCGAGGATAATAATAATAAAAAGGAAGTAACCACAACCAGTACGACCTCGGAGTTACCATTGAAAGATGATACCAATAATTCACAACAGCAGTGCAGCTCTAACAAAACCCCTAAAAAAGATAAGTTGGTTGTTGTAACTGTTCATGATTGCTTTCAATCAGACTCCTCCGAGGTGGAAGAACCGGATGTTCCTTTGGAAGCAGCTGGAAAGAAAAGGTCTAGCACAAGCAAACTGAAACTGCTTAAAAATACGACAAAAGCCAGTGTGGCTAGAAAGGTGTTTGAAAATCTGGAAAACGATTTGAACGCCGATGAGGCCCGAACTTACACTTTTGAACATCTTCTCGAACTTGTAGCAGGTTCGAATTGGAATGATTGTTACACCGCCTTAAATATGCTAGTTCGTTTGGCCCGACATCGACCTTCGGTTTTGTTAAACCATTTAAGTGACAATGGGCTCATTCTCTGGTACACGTTTAACCACATCACCAGCCCAAAATCTGCACTGTGTCGAGCCGCTATCCTAACTTTTAAAGAATTCTTTGAAAAAATTCCCGAAGCGTTGGATAGTTACTTGGATAAAATTGTGGAGAAGTTAGTCGTTAAGTCTCTAGCACCCAATAGGTTTATTCGAGTGGAATGTCAAAAAACGCTGGTCGCCGTGGTCGAGCATGGAAATCTTCCAAAGGTACTGACAGCCTTAGAAAACGTTCGAAGAAAGCCATCCATTCGTGCTGCAGGGTTAAAAACAGCTTTGGCTAGAATGGCTTTGCAAATTGTTCAGATAGCTGGAGTCGATTTATGTTTGATGAATAAAGTTTACGCGGAAAAGTTGCTTCCAATGCTGTTCTGCTTCATGATGGAACCTAACAGCGAAATCAGGTGAATTGTGTAAAGTACCAAAAAATTTCAAATGCTGATTTAAATTCGTCATTTTCACAGACTTTTTTTTTCATAAACATGACTTTATAGAATGACAGCAAAGGAAGCTCTTGGAATGCTGATGAATCATCTTCAGTTTGAAGAAGCAGTGTTACAATACGTCACATTTGATAGAAACTCCGCCGAGGTGTTTAAAAAGTTGGATAAAATGCGAGGTCGATGTAGTCTCATTCGGAGCAATTACAATAAGAACAACAACCATCAGCGATAATTTTTTAAAATGATAAAAAGGATAGGATGGATTATGTAATAAATAATTATTGTTGTGGAGCATTAATTTTCAGCAAGATTTCAACATAAGTTTATTTAATAAACATACAAATATAACATGTATCATTACAAAACCAATCAATTCATGGACTTCCATCACATCATAACGCCGAACGCGATATTTCTTGAGGAATATTTTTGTTACCACCATTGCAATGGAATATTGACAATTGCATTAACTTATTGCATTAGATGATTATGAATTAATTTATGATCTGTATTATATTATATATCAGTGGATGCTGTAAATGTATTTAGAGTATGATTGATAATCACGTGAAACTGCGAAATATGCCTTAGAAAAGTGTTCGACACAAAGATGTTAAAATAGAAAAAAATGAATATTTCATTGTTTATGTTTTTCGATACGGAATTACTCAAGTTTGAGTATTTTTGTACCCTTTTATTCGGCCTAATGCCTATAAAAAAATTAATGGCCTATACTTTTTAAGAAAAATAAATAAACAAATGTTACTGGATCCGTGGGTTTATGGGAAGCTATTTCCAAAAATGATTAAAATGTGCATGATTGTGACTTGCCATTTTTTTGATGTCCTCAATTTTTCCTCACGTTTTTAGGGCATCAGCATTAACCGAATTTTAATTCTCAGAAAACATTTACCGAGATATTTTTGGGCAAATAAAAATGTGCACTGATAGAAGGATTTTGTATGGGTAGTATAGAATCATCTGCAACAAAATGAATTTGAAGATGCTCCAACTCTTTCCATTTCTGGGGCATCGGTTCCGATTAAATAATTCGATACTCTGTGATATTTGTTGTGATATTATTATGCTGTTGATTGTAATAATGAACTGGATGTTGGTGTGTAACTGACATAAGTAAACAGATTACATTACAAATTAAAATTTTATCACGATGATGCTCAAGCCATTGATACTGATGCAGCCACTTGCAAAATGCTGTTTTATTGACACATCAGTCTTATCATGGAGAAAAACCTATCAGACTTCCAGTCTTGTAGTTGAAACAATAAATAACGTATCAAAACAATTGCACAATCGAAACGATTTAAAATTTACAGAGAAATAATGCTGGATTACTGCAAAGGAACTGCAGAAAAAAAGTCACAATAAAATGACAAATAAACAAAACCATACACAACGGATAAACATTGTGCATATAATTATTTAATGGACCCATTGACATTACCAGCCGAGTTTTTTGTAAAATGAGATCATGCCAATTGAATTCCGCTGGAACAATTCCAAACTGTTTCAAGATACTGTCACTTTTTGGTGAACTAATTCAGAGCAGGGCAAATGCATTGGGTATAAAAACTGGAAGTAGGGTGGTTGGGAGCGTCAAAACGACATTTTGAGTTTCAACATTTCATGAAACGCTACAGTTGGTTGCAATTAATTAGTTGTCTTTGTGTGTGTGCGTGTGTTTTGTTTTTTTCAATAAAATCTCAAATTATTAAAATGCAGGTATTTCATATTACCCTAGCTGTGCTACTTTCTGGATTCTTTTCTGGTGGAATAGGTAATACGTCTCAAAGTGAAGAATTTGTAAATATTTTGTATTAATTTTTTCAATTGATGTGTTATATGCAAGTTGCAGCATCCACACTTAAGGATCAGCACAATGTCAAATGGTACAGTTGTGTCGGAAAACCTACTGGCAACTACATCCATCCATTCGACTGTAACCGATACATGGCTTGTTCCGAAGGCGAAATTGCAAGTGAAATTGACTGTGCCACATGTAACCTGGATCCAGACACCTGTCCTGAGGGCATGTTGAGGTGGAATGATTCTGTGAAGAGATGCGAATGGGCTAATACGACTCCTTGTCTAATTGGTGGTAACGGGACAACTCAGACGCCTCAGCCAACTACCACAAATACCCAACGACCAACGGATGATTCTGGCAATCGACCAACCACAACCACAGAAGCCCCACCAGTTATCAGTCCACCTGTAGAAGGAGGACACTGTAACCCTGAGTTGTGTGTGAACTGGGGCTATTGTCAGGACTACTTAATATGCGACAAGACAACAGGAAAATGGGTAAAGGAGAACTGTGGTGAAGATCTCGTTTGGAACCCTTTGAATCTCAATGGCAAGGCACATTTGCACGGAGGTAACTGTGATATTTGGGAAAATTTGAAACCTGAAGTAGTTCTCAAGTACAGGAGCGATCCGAACTGTCTTGCTTGCCACTGGGACACACTGGGAGAATGTGAACAAGAATATCTCTATCAGCCACCAGGTGGCACTAGCAAAAATATTATTCGGTAAGAAAAATTAATGTACGATATTAAATGAATACGCTTGTCTCACTGATCGTGAGCCATTTTAATTTATAAGTAAAAATTTTATATACGAACTTTGATAGAATGAGTTGTGCGAAGGGTCTCGTGTTTTCGTTGGATAAGAAAACATGTCAACGGTGCAAAGACGTAACCAGAAAAGATGGACAAACTTGCTGCTAAGATGAAATTTTGAGTTAGTAAATTTTAAAAAAAAACTGAATGAATGTGAAATAAAGTGATATATTACTACGTTATAATAAAGCGTTTTGTACAGAAACGATGGCGGCCGGATTTGCTCACGTCACGTACTTCATCGTTTTTGTGCGAAAATCAATAACATTTCAAAAACTTTTTGTTGCCAAAGGTTGACGACTTTACAACTACTGAACTAGAGCTCACTTTTCGATCAAATTTTGTATAATATAAAGCTAAAATATTTGAAGCATTGAAGCAGCAATTAAAAAAGCATTGATGCATTTCGTATTCTGTAACGGTTTTGGCGGAAACAGTGTTCATGTAGAAATATAATATACAAGACGCGACGTAATATGCATAACAGGAGTCACGACTCGGAAAAGCTCAAGGAGCGGAAACAATGTGCATACATTGTGCAAAATATAAGTAAATTTTCATCATGATTATCGCAGTAATGCAGTAAAACATTGCGTAACAAATCACATCATAAATTGGTCATCATGAATACAAATTGTGATGCTCGACGTATAAGAATACTTGTCACTGTAACTTAAGTAAAGATGAACGTTCACGACACACAAGTACTGTATTTTGCTTACATTTTGTTAGTGTCCAGGAAGTACGAATTGTTTTGACTTGTATCATAAAATTACGAATTACGATCTATTAAAGTTAGAATCTGTTAAAAGAAGTTGAAGAGCCAACTGCCAATAGGGCTATAGTGGCAACGTAATTGCTGTGCGATTTATAACAAACTAAATATCAAATAACAGATTTTATTTTTGCTTAGCGTATAATTTGCTTTTCATAAAAATATGTTCATTTAGATTACTAACGGATGTATTAATTGTAAATGCCAGTACTACCAGAAGTAAATTATAGTAAGCTTCCAAATATATGGACTACACAGACATACCAGAATACGTATATACACATTATGAATTATTTGTTTATCTTAGATAAGAGGTAATGAATGATAAGAGTGTACTCGTCAGAGTTATATATCGGCGTTTCCAGTGCATCTTCAACGCATACATCATTTAACCCTGAGCTACAGCAGTTTAAAAAGTCTTAAAGTTTTTTTTGAATGCATACCGACAATTACGGCTACATACTAACATATACAATATTAGTTACATAGTAACAGCAAACCATGGAGGTAATTACTGCAAAAGTCATTCAAACTTTCTTGCGGTCCTATTTAAACATGTTATCCGGCAATGAGCTGGTGTACATTCAAGAAAAATTGGTTACTGCTAACAACGTTGAAAGTCTCCCCTGGGACATGCGAGATCATCTTCACCTACAGGACTACTTGCTTACCCGAAATATTGTTGAACTGATTCGTAAGGAGTTCGAGCGGCTGATTCCGGAAAGATGCTTACTAGGAAAATTGGTGGATGACGAGCAAACTGAGTGGATCTGCACGAGAATTGCGAACCAACAAAATATATACCTGGACAACTGGAAAAACGGTACCATAGACGGTAATTGGGAAAACGATGAATCTGAACTTCCAGAAACAATATCATCTTCAGTCCGGGAGTATTCCAATTACCTGTTTGGGAACATCCTGAAAACTTGGCATGAAGATGTCAAAATATTCCCGAAACTGGACGACTCCGGGCTTGTCACGCTGTTGGTGGAACAGCCAGTCATGTTCCTGTCGAAATGCAAAGAACAGTTATTGAAATGGAAACACATACTGAAAGGTCATCTAGGATGGATTCATTTCATTGCCAAGGAAATCTTTTTCGTGGACTGCTCTCTAGACAATGCCAATTGGTATGGAACCAATATCTTGGTCGTTTCCAATACAACAGAATGCCTCCCGGAAAACCACGTTTGGGATGTCAGTGGTAATTACGGCAGCAACCACGGGGGTAATGTGACAATGATTTGCAAAGAATTTGTGAGCATGAGTAGTCTGAAAATTATAAGTAACAACAGCAACCAAGATTTTTGTAACGGAAGTAAGGAAGACGAGATGAAATTATTGTTGACACTTTTTCCGCCATGGGAAAACAGCGATACTTTAAGGAAGCTTGTCTTTGAGAATGCCATGAAAATGGAGGGAACACGAACACATTTGTTGTACGAACCGAAGGACGCTTATGACCTTGAAACGGGCGAAGTATCCGGTTCCATTTCAGATTTTTACGTTGCAGGCGAAACAAACAGCGGTTTAAAATACCACGTTGGCTTCATGAAGAAATGGACCACAAAAAATGCATTTTGCCTCATTCAAACAAATTACAATACGGGTGTACAAAGTAGTAGAGTAGGAAAACCAGGGACGGTGACATTTGCTTCTCCAGGAAACCCTAATGACATCATTTCAGCAAAAGATCTCGGTACTCAAGTTATTGCAGAAAAACTAGATGTAGGTGGCAATGAGAGGAAAGACTGTTACGACTTAGGCTATTTACAATTGAACGCCAAAGAGGTCATTCAGTTTCCACCGGGTAGGTATGACTTGAGGATGGAAGATAAAGAGAATCCCGTCAGTGTACACTGCAGACTGCTTGGGAAGTATGTACGACTTAGCAAAAGAATTGAATTGGAAAAAATGATAAGTATTGAAAGCAACGCATCGTCACCATCCACAGTTTCCAGGAAAATAAATAGCCTTGATGGAAACGACAGCGTCATTAGCAGTCTAGACTCTATCATGAAATTGAACTCCCATTTGATGCACCCATGTAATGATGATAACGCCGATGAGATCATTCAACTTGTTGCTGCGCATCAATCAAAGTGGTGGACTGAACGGATTTTAAATGCAAATAAGATAAAGAGAATCCCGTCAGTGTACACTGCAGACTGCTTGGGAAGTATGTACGACTTAGCAAAAGAATTGAATTGGAAACAATGCTAAGTATTGAAAGCAACGCATCATCACCGTCCACAGTTTCCAGGAAAATAATTAGCCTTGATGGAAGCGACAGCGTCATTAGCAGTCTAGGCTCTATCATGAAATTGTACTCCCATCTGATGCGCCCATGTAATGATGATAACGCCGATGAGATCATTCAACTTGTTGCTGCGCATCAATCAAAGTGGTGGACTGAACGGATTTTAAATGCAAATACCTAGTTTAAATAACACTTAAACATCAAGTTTGTTCTCATGACAACTATGGAGCGAGTGTATTATTTGATATTATATGACTGGCAATTTAAAGACGATTAATCGAAATAAAATAATAAACTCATACAATATCATTTACTTTGTTTTGACTCATTTAATCACCTACCCTCGAACACTTTTTCAACACAAGTTCAACACTCTTGTTTCGAAATCAGACAATAAAATAGGGAAAATGACTAAATGTAAATGTAAATATAATTTAAAACATGCTACACGCCATTCTTTTTATCTATCCCGGTAAAATCAAACAACTAATTTAAATGAGGGTAAATAACCCTGTAAAAAAGTTGAAGCAGGCACACAATGAAAATGAAGTAGGCGGTAGTTGAGAGAATTGAGGATAGATAAGCTATTAAAATGAAAATTAAAACAGTTGTCTTCTTTTTCCTGCCCCTATATTTAGCAATGATTTAATTCCAATCATATCAAGCGTGCGTGCGTCATCAATGTACTGTAATTTAGTTAGTCATCATTGTGCTGCGTTTTATGTATTTACGATATATACTGGACTGTAAAATGAATTTGGAACATTACTTTTGTTTGATGCAGACAAGGAGAAGGGTGTAGTGAGCCGATTTTTACAGATAAAATTGTACTTATAAATAGGATCGGATTCAAGGGTAAAACTCGTCAAATCATTTTCCGAGTAAGAAAGGTTTCCGCGCAGTTTTACACAGCAAGAAAATGTTCTCAAAATCTCAACCAAAGCAGGACTATTATTATTACTCTTCGTCTGAAGAAGAAGATAATGTTGCACAGCAGCAGGACAAAGGAAAAAAGTCGAAAAGCACATCAAAAGATGGAGGAGGGCATGACGATGGAAATAACGAGGGGATGGACAATGTAATTCAAGTGATGAATCAACTTTATGATATCGGGCACCGAATAAACATGGAAGGGCGAAAGAACGTGAAAATTAAACTGCCGCAGATTGTGGTTTGCGGTTCTCAAGTAAGGCAAAATCAAAGGAAATTAGTAACAGTACAAAATTAAATATACATTTTGTAGAATTTGGATTTCATGGTATGATTTTTGGGTACAGAGCTCAGGAAAAACTTCAGTTTTGGAAAACATCTCGGGGGAGGAATTTTTGCCGAGAGGAACTGACATTCAAACAAGATGCCCCATTGTTTTACAGTTAATTCACACAAATGGTATGCATTTTCTGAGTTACGTACATATTAAAACATTATTGAAGTGAATTATTTTTTCTAAAAAGTTTTGTAATTTAAAAAAATTAAGATAATTCCAAATGGGTCGAGTTTCTTCATGTGAAAGGGAGAAAATTCACCAACATGAATGACGTCAAGTTAGAAATCGATAAATTCAACAAATCTATCGTTGACTCCAATCAAGTCGTGTCTGAAGATCCAATCACCTTGAAGTTATTCTCTCCCAACGTTCCAAACCTGGCCCTGGTCGATCTTCCAGGGTTGGTAGAAAATGCAACTGTTGACCAACCTGCTAATCTAGTTGATAAAATCAATGAGCTTGTTTCAAAGTACATTAGCAACGAAAACTCCATTATTTTGGCAATATCATCAGCCACGGAAGATATAGCTGATTCCAAGTCTATTCGAATGGCCAAGAAGGTTGATGCCCAGGGTCATAGAACACTGGGTGTTTTAACTAAGTTGGATTTAATGGACGAAGGTACAACCGCAAATGAAGTTCTCCAGGGTAAACGAATAAAGTTGGATCTGGGAATCATTGGTGTTGTCAATCGTAGCTACCTTGATGTCCAAGAAAGGAGAAGTCTCCAAGATCAGATACATAAAGAGAGGCAATTTCTTGAGAGGGTGTATCCCAACATTGCTGATCGGAATGGAACACCATTTCTTATCAGGAGAATTAGCAACTTATTACTCAAAAAGATTCAGCACACCTTGCCAGTAATTAAGGATAGTCTAGACCACCTTATTGATGAACAGCAGCAAGTGATGGAGGAACTGGGGGAACCTGAGATGCTAGACGAAAATAAGACAGCTCTCCTCCTTCGTCTACTCACCAAATTTGTAGAAGCCTACTGCGCACAAGTAGATGGTCGTCGCAGAAATTTAGATTTGAACCATCTCAATGCTTCTGCTCGTATAAAACAGCTTTTCGATCAAAAGCTAGGCGCTGAATTTGATAAGCTCGTCGCTGCTAGCAAGTTGACTGACAAGGAAATTGATATTGCCATTCATAACTCGCATGCCCTCCATTCCCGACATATTGACTATGACGACGCATTTCAAGAGTTGGCGAAACGAGAAATCAGAAAGTTGGCTCCGTACGTTATCAAGTGTGCCAAGGAAGTTTGCAAAGAAATGCGACACGCAATTGAAACGTCTTGTGAAGCCATGATTCAAAACCAGTATCCCCGGCTATATCAGAAAATCAAAGTGACCGCTTCAGATTTGATTAATGAGCGATTTAAAGACTGTCAACGGTATCTGGACGATTATTTAAACGCAGAGGCTTCCATTGCTAGAACCATCCACGGAGGATTCCGGGACAAAAACGGGGGTTACCAAAGACAATCCGTGAAGGCCGTAGATTTTGATACGAGTAGCAAAGCTAGCAGTTCCGAAAGCGTGTATACCTACGTCACTGAAGAGGGGGGTAAGGACAACAAACAAAGCGTCAGGGGAGGCAAGAAATTACTTAAAGGAGAAGATAATGTCGAGTTCACTGATAACATTGCATATGAAGATGTGGCAACGCATAGGGCAAATGTAAAAAAGGATATACAGTTGTACTTTGACACTGCAAAGAGGCAAATTATGGAACACGTTGCCAGGGGGATAGTATATAAATTGGTGTATGGAACCTCCAATTTGATGACGGAGTACATGGTAAATTTTTATGTTTTCCGACAATTAAATTAAACATTTATTATCTTGTACAAAATGGTTTTGATTAACTTTTATACTTTTCAAATGACTCACAGTTACTACGCCTACACACCGTAGAGAATGCTGAGCAATTGCTTGTTGACGTCAATCAGGAGGAGATAAAAGCTCACCGTCAAATGGTAGAAAAAACTCTAAATGATTATGAGCAAGCTAGTAATGTAGTCGACACAATCCTCTTCAAAATTGATAAGCTTTAGTAATGGAAAATGTGTAATTAATAATATTTAACATGCATAATATTAAATCTGGTCCGTGTTAAAATATCGTCTGCATACGTATATGTTGTCATAGGTTACGTTTGTCCTTGAATCCTAAAACATCTGTGCTCACAACAATAAGGTTTTGCTTCATAGGGTGTAAAGTTTAATAACATATTCCTGTTAATAACGAGAAGGAAGTAAAACCCAAACACGCAATTCTCGAAAGTTTGGCATAATACGAAACGTTAGCTGTATAAAAACTCACTCTAACTATACAGAATTACTGTTAAAGTCAAAGAAATACAATGGACACCACAGACATGTCATATAGCCCTCGTCACTAAAAGACTACTTGTCGAAAACTTACGGAAACGTCTGAAACGGATTAATCGTTCCAGAGTCTTGGTCATACTTTGCATAACTTCATAACTATCCATCATGCCTTCTGCCATAATTCACGTGTTGAACTTTTAAGTGACCCCCTGGGGTTTTCCCCAAACTTCCATCTACGAACTCATCCGAGCTATTAGCTATATATCTATCGATTGGAGACAGAATTTAAAACTTCCATTCCCTTCAAAAGTTATCTTGTTCACAAAAATATGAGGACAGACACACAGACAACAACTTCATCGTATTATCTACTACTGGTAGCGTATACACGCTGTCAATAGATAATAATTTCATGGTATAATGATCACTAGCTGATGCTGGTTATAATCTTTGCAATTCAAAGCCGTTGCATCCAAGGAGGTACTCTATGTTTCCGCTTTATCGCATGAATATTCAAACTTGAAAGCAGCAGAATACATTGGCTTTCCGATTCGAATATATTTTTTATACCAAAGTTATCATTAAACTTAACTTTGAAAATCAATGCTACCTAGCGATAGGCTAAATTACCATATGGGTAGTTAACATTGGGCTATCAACAAAACCCGTACAATTTAAGCAGCTACGAAAACATATTATCATGTAATAATGTAGTGATTATGCAATACGCAATATTTTTCCTACTGATTATAATAGGTGATTAATTTGTGCAAGTATTAATCAACGTAATCAATAAAAAACTATGAGTACAGAATGCGTTCCGCTCCGCCGTATCCACAAAGCAAAAAGTGACAATTTGTGAAAAGGTAATAATTATTAGGCCATTCCCAAATGTAAATTTTCTTATTCTCAATGTAACAACGAACAACATTGATGACACGTGATAAAGAGTAATTATATCCTTCTGATGGTGGCAATCTCCAAAATTTCATTAAAATGGGAGGAGAAGAAACCCTAGGCTTATTCATAAATCAATTTCAGTCGTAGTCATATAATTATCAAATGTATAAACAGTACCAAACGAAACGGTGTTTTAATACCTCTGATTGTTGAATATTTCATTGTTCATTGCACATATTTGATGCTAGCACTAGCTGTATTTAAAAATATATTGTATCCTTTTAAAGGTGACCTTGATATTCAAATAATTAGCATAATAATAAATGTGAATAATAAAAACATAGCGGAATGCAGAATCATACAATCTTACAAGTAAGTCAGGTCTAAGCGGTGCCTAAAATAATGATATCATTCTCGTCTTTCCGTTCTTTTACATTAGTCAGTCGCGTTAATACTTTGTACTTAATTTTAAGGTATTAAAACCCGCTAGTTCCACTTTTAGTACATGTGTGCTAAGCAACCTTAAAATTAGAGGGACCATTTCCAGGAATAAAGTCAGTCTCGTTATCTACACACTCTCAGCCACTCAAGTTTAAGTTACCAGCCAACCCACATATTGTTTATTCAAAGATCACTTAGCACCACCCACTTCTATTCAACTTTACTTTCCGGAAACAGCAACGGGAATTAAAAATTCTCAGTGTTATGCTCTTAATTTGTTCACAATATAATTACGACGTACAACCTCTACCAAAAACCAAATAATGCTAGAAATGCCAATGATCCCATTTTTTGTATCAATCCACATTCCATTGTAGCGTTCATAAACGCAGATGCCGTATCATCATCCTGAAAAAGAAAGCAATGTACACAAGCCAAATCATAATGTAAGTAACCACAATGTAGCATAATATTATCTAAGTACATATATGATAGTAGGAGCAGTCAGCACTAGTCAGAGAGGAGGTATGCACAAGCGCAACATGTCACACCATGCTATTAATTTGCGTGAAGTTTATTGCATTTTCCATTCGTCCCTCTTTACTCGGCAAAGTCTATGCACACAAAATTTGGGTAACAAAAGCAAAGTAACAAAAACATCGGAGTGCACAACAAATTCCAAACGCAGCACTCTTTGTCAATCCATCATATTCATCTTTTTTATATTATCGCATTAGCGAGAAACGGTATTGTTCGCAACTCAGCAGCAACTGCAACAATGCAGTGGCACTCTTCCCCATCCATTACAGCTTAAGTAGGCACAAAGTAGTGAGCCAAAATGAAACTATGCCCTGTAGCTACACTCCTACAAAATACAATGCTGTAACAAATCAACAGAATGCTAAAATACATTTTGCATGACCGGCATGCAGGTACCTGTGAAAAATAAAGATTGATTACATCAGTTATTCGTGGTGTACTAAGTTGAAGTACATATTTGCAGAAGAGCCTCTTCAGACAATTTTGCATCAATTCGTGGTAAAATTACAATTATGATCATTTGATCATGAATGAGTGAGTGCTTGCATCTTGTTTGGTATTCAGACAAGCCACCAATTTTCTCAGGTCTGAAAGATGACATGTGTCACTTAAAACCATGCTACCGTTGTTGTTGTTGTTGTTGTTTTTATTATTATTAACATAATCCTTCTTTTCCCTGTTGTTCGTACGAAGAAACGTGTCGGTTGGAGTTTTACAGGATGATGATGAAATCGGATCGGAATTAGATTTTTTTCCTGGGTTGCATTGGTGATGCATGCAAGCATGGCGTCATGGCGTCTTTTTCGTAGCAAAGTAATATGATGATGTTGCTTTTTCAAGTTCAATAACAGTATGTAACGGCACTATTTCAATTTCAGCAGAAGGGATAACAAAGGAAGATGACAAGCAGGACACTGAGGACACATTATGTATGTATGCATCGGTCAGTAATAGAAATATCGGAAGTACTAATAACTAACCTAAGACGGATCAGCAGAGAGGATGTTTTGCCTGCGCGCGTGAATTATGTCGAACAATGCAAAAGGTATCAACAATGTGGCGTATAAAATCCTTGTCAGCCCTCACATCCCAGCTCCATTGTTACTTTGCCTCCTGCCGGAGACGGAACTAGTGTTGTGTTCACAGCAACAGCAAACGGAGACGACCCTAAACTTGCCAAGTTTAAATAAAAATGTTTTTCAAAAACGTGTTAGCTTGGACGGCCTACTATCTAGTAGTGCCCTCGGTGGTACTGTCCACTATAGTTAACGATAACATTCCCATATGTCCACTGTAAGTAATTTTTGGCTATTTTCTTACATTGCCCCTGAAACTTTAAACTTTATTTTTGTAGCTAACACGTTATACTATCTTGGTTATAATTTTTCAGAAAGTCGTCCCATGAACACCAATTTCCATACGTGGTATACGGAAAAAATCCAGCCCGCTGCTACGTGGCCAGTAGAAAAGGTCCCTGTAATGAAAGGAAGTATTTTGTTTGCCAAGCCCAAGTCAAACGTTGGCGTTTGCAGTTGTGAATGTTTTCTCGGGGACGACCAACACCAAGGTATTGTTTTTGATGACACTTTGTTCGAACAACGGTACCGTTACTGCTTCAATAGACGGATGGGCGCTGTTTTTGTCTATGACAAGAAAAGATGTTCTTGCTACCAGCTAGGATCTCAGGTGAGTGAGATAAAAACATTCCTTTAACATAGCAGAGATAAAAAAGTAGGTGACTATTTACACAACTTGACGCTTTATTTTTGTGTACCGTGAAAAATTTATGCAAATTTAAAAAAAATTCTTTTTCGCACATTGACACGGTTCGGTTGTAACAATGAAGAGATGATAATAAGCGCACATTGATATAATGTTTGTGTGACAACATCAATTATTTAGGGACCTTGCCCTGCAGGACAAGTGCTAGATAAGGATATTTATGAGCAGGAGCCAAAGTGTGCCACCAAAGAGGATATTAGTAATGTGGTACGTGCTTATTATGCCCAATTTCGTTGTAACTTTTTAAAAATTCTCATTACCACATTTTAAATTGTTATCATATTTCTCACGTAGCCCCATACTCCTATCCAAACAACTTGCCCACCTGGAACAATCTATTCGGAATTGCTTGAAAAGTGCACGGATATGACTTTCCACGGTCTATCCACCCCTATTCCCAGTATCCCAGGTGGCACGGAAACATCGACCCAACGTTACGGTCACTGCCCTGTTGGCACGATATTCTCCACGTTGATGAACAGATGCGTGGACATGAACTTCAGAGGAGGGAGAATGCCAGTTAACGGGGGGTGGACTAGTGCTACTAGTGCACCACCTGCGGGTAGATGTCCTCCTGGAACCATTTACTCTACATTATTAAACAAATGCACGGACATGGATTTCCATGGATTGTCATCCACCCCCACAGATAGACCTATAGGGGGCCGATGTCCACCCGGAACCATTTACTCTACGTTATTAAACCAATGTACCGACATGTCTTTCACTGGACTTCCTAAGTATACTACCTCACGCCCCTCAACTAATGAAGGCGGCCGATGTCCTCCAGGAACTATTTACTCAACGTTACTCAATATTTGTACTGATATGAACTTTCATGGTCTAAAAAACTCATCAACCTCATCTTCAGCAACAATAAAGTGTCCCCAAGGTACTATATACTCCACGTTGTTAAACAGATGTACTGATATGAGCTTCAGAGGACTGACCAATAATTCTCTGTAAAAATACGCTAAGTTGTTGTATAGTCTGTAAGCAAATTGAATAGCGTGCTTGGGCTTTGTGATATGAAAATGAAATTTGTATTGTTATCAAAATGTGATCTTTTAATTTATGTATTTATTTGTATATTTAAATTAAATTTCTAGCTTTTGACTACAGGCATAGTCAGGAGTCATGCAATGTAAGCTGTATTTCCATGCATGCATATTACTGTTATTTTTTGTATAAATGATCGTTTTATGGTAGAACAAATAAACTCAAAAGACGCAAAGATAAAACTTAAAACAATCTTGGGGGAAAACTTACAAGTCTGATTGATGCACATAAACAAAAAATATATTTGTATAAAACTGTCGTCATTTTTCAGGTTACATTAGATAAGCATATACCTTAAACGTGTTAGTAGGTTTTTTGCTTTACTAATGTGTACTTGATAAATAAATCTTTCCATCATTTCATCGAGAACTGCAGGATTATCCTAATTATACGTGAGAATGAAAGTCACTAATTTATCATTAACACTTACAATCGAAAACCGATAGCTGTAGTTGGTGTTACTTTTCTTACAAGTAGTGTCTGTGAAAAAAAAATTGAAAATGAGTAGTGAAGTCGTTCGGACTACCATTTTTATAGAAATTTTATTTTTGAGATGTATTTTCATTGCTGGTGGATAATACTGTCGTCATTTTTCAGGTTACATTAGATAAGCATATACCTTAAACGTGTTAGTAGGTTTCTTGTTTTACTAATGTGTATTTACTTGATAAATAAATCTTTCCATCATTTCATCGAGAACTGCAGGATTATCCTAATTATATGTGAGAATGAAAGTCACTAATTTATCATTAACACTTACAATCGTAAATCGATAGTTAAAGTTGGTGTTACTATTCTTACAAGTAGTGTCTGTCAAAAAAAATTGAAAATGAGTAGTGAAGTCGTTCGGACTACCATTTTTATAGAAATTTTATTTTTGAGATGTATTTTCATTGCTGGTGGAAGTACCATGACTGTGTATCCAGCATCAAGTTTAGTTTTTGATAGCGCAATTAGGGGTTCAAGTGGGATTCATTCATCTGATGGAGTCCCGGTAGATTTGAGCTACAATGAGAAAATGATAACGGTCGACAATAGTTCTGACGTGATCCCTAGTGCGCCGGGCTGCCCACCGTACGAATATCCTGTTGTAAAGTCTTTTTTTCAATAAGAAACGGCATGTTGTAGTAATGTTTATTGTGTAAATGTACAGGTCAATTGGAGACTTGCCTTGGGTGTACTATGGAAATCCTCCAAGATGTTTCTTAGTAGGAACCACTGGGCCTTGTTCCCCGGGTCAGCTTTTATTTGGAAAGGAGCCGTTCCATGGGCATTGTGACTGCCTATGTTCTCCAGAAATTATGAGAGGATCATGGAATGGAACTTATGGTGCACATCCAAGCAACACCTCACGATTTCAATTTTGCTCCATGAAAGATATGCCAGAAATGAATGACGCTGTTTATGACAAACAACAAAAAACTTGCTATTATTTTGATATGCAGGTTAAAAGAGAATACGACAAACATTTTTTTATTCCGAATATCTTGATGAAACTTAAAATAACAGTTTGTTAATTTTACATTGAAAAGGGACCTTGTCGCCAAGGTGAATGGCTGGTTAGAGATAACAAATTTCCCGGAGATGTGACATGTGTTCCCCAATGTACTCCGGAAACAGGTCCATTCCATTCTTCCATGTTTTACAACTGGCAGTCTGGGAAATGTGAACAGGTAAACAGCATTACACACAAAAATGTATATGTGCAGGATTTTTTCTGGAATGCACCTAACGATAGAAAAGGTTGCTAAGTCGATATTTTTATTACGGTATTTGTGTGTGTGTACGTGTAGAAACCATACATCACAAATATTCTCCCTGTGACACTGGCTGCTGCAATTCCTCAGGGTGCCTGTGAAGATGGACTTAAATACAGCAGGACTTTGCGTAAATGTATTACCAAATCAAAAGCATTCCTTATGTTTATGTAAAACGCCTTTAAAGAATTATTCTAAAATTAAAATAAACCACTTCGAAACTTTTTGTTTATTTAAAAAATTTCAATGTTTCCTTTTATTTTATCTATCATCGTCATATTTAATAAACTCTGTTACACATGTATAAACATAGGTAATAGTAGTAAAACCACATTTATATTTAAGAAGAAACCATACATCACAAATATTCTCCCTGTGACACTGGCTGCTGCAATTCCTCAGGGTGCCTGTGAAGATGGACTTAAATACAGCAGGACTTTGCGCAAATGTATTACCAAATCAAAAGCATTCCTTATGTTTATGTAAAATGCCTTTAAAGAATTATTCTAAAATTAAAAAATTCCCTTTGAATCTTTTTGTTTATTTAAAAAATTTCAATGTTTTCTTTTATTTTATCTATCATCGTCATATTTAATAAACTCTGTTACACATGTATAAACATAGGTAATAGTAGTAAAACCACATTTATATTTAAGTAATAGTAATAATAGTACTTTAGTTAGTATATGTACAAATTGTAGGATTCTGACATTGTTAATTAAAGATGAAAATGAGGGTTCACTTATCCCTTTTATGATAAGTTGTACTAGCATCTAGTTATTTCTACCGTACACAACAAACATCTCTAATACATCTAATCATTTAAACATACAACAAATTTACACTACACAGTACTTTTATTCACACAAATTCATTACAAAAAAATTCTCATACCTACCAACTTTTCCTTACACTCCTCACTTCCAACAACACCGGCAACTTGCCAATACAAACACTCAAAATGCACTGACCTATGTAATACCTAAATGTGGTTCTCTTGACCAAGTAAGTATATATTTTCAGCTTTTGAAATTGGAACAATAGACTTACAAATCCAATTACCTACTTATCGTCATAATACTTTAGAATCGTGGTAGTGAGTGGTAGCTTTTCACAGCGAAAGTGATATTAAGGAAGTCCTAAATTACTAAACACATCTAGCAGAAAAATCGAATCAACTTACTTGCCATAACAGTAGCTTCAAGTTAAATTATGGTATTTGGTATAAGTATGCAGTTAGTTTTTTTGCGATGCAGGGGAGTAATTGTACTTTTTCTATTACAAGAGAATTACAAGTTTGTGTGTACTTTAGATAAATTTCGGTACTCAATAATGGAGTTCAAATGACAGATATAGAAAAGTTGAAATAAGAGTGGTTAACGGTGAAAGCGGCACTATATTTTGATTTTTAAAATGATTATTAAAAAACAGGCAGAGTTATGGTGGTACATGTGCATAAAATTTTTACCTGTGATAATTAGTTAAAATTGACATTTTAAATTGATTTTAAATTTTTATGTTTATAAAATCATAACGAACTGGTAGTACGCACTAAAACATCTTACAGTAAACAAAATACATCAAATTTTATAACTGAAAATAAGGCAGTTAGTCACGATAGGCTGTAATTAACTATATAAACCTATCTCTAAAGCTAAACATATTATTCTACTCTACTATTAGCATAGTTATATTAATTTTATGTACAACAACTTGGAAAAGGCGTTTTCACCAACCAGCACACTCATTGATCAAATCTTCCAAATTTGATGAAGTAAATTTTGATGACGTGAGTAGTGCATAGAAGGAATTCGCGCTTTCTTTTCAACAAGTATGGTATGGGCTTTTGTGTGTTCTCTGCGTCATCTCTGTGTAGTCTCGTGTGCCGGTTTTGAAAAAAACCAGACAGAGAGCTATACACACTAAAACTAACTCCAATTACAATTTCTAATTAACACCTGTTAATTAATTACGATTTTTGTATTGAGAAAGATGTGTAGAAAATATGAATAAGTTTGTGCATAAAATCATTGGCGTATATCATCGATCGAGAGTATATTCTGGTTGCAATTTGTTTTTAAACTTTGAAAGATAGATAGTAATGATATTGATGCTGATGACGTTGAAAAGGTTTAAAGGGTTGATTACTAAAATTAGTATGTACGGTTTAGTATAACTTGTTGATTGTGTATTGTTCCATAACATATACTTTTGAACAATCTATTTTGAAGCCAATTTGAATTATAGCGTAAATAGTAAATCCCGACAACTTGAATAAAGCTATTAAGCTAAATTACATTTAAAATTAACTGGACATTTTAAAACGTTTATACTGAAAGCTTCTTGAATTTCATCTTGGTTGTTGTTTCTTTGTAGTTACGTTTTCATAACCTTTTAAAAAGCTTAGCTTAAGAATTAATTGAAATAATGAAAGAGTTGCGGTACTTATCGTTTAAAACCTAAAGTTAAAACCTGCTTTAAAATCATACACACGTAACGCTAAAAAGGTTCTTTAACTGCAGTTCAGTATCGTGCATTTACAAATTGCAATCAATGAGCAAAATCAATTAAAAACCACATCACCAAAGTCTGTAAAATATTCGTTCACTGTTCCAAAACGTACGTTTGGTGTAATTAAAATGTACAACAAGAGTACATACAGCGCAGCAGAAACGTAAAATCGTCTCGAATACATTTAAATAATTACATCTTAAAAGTTTGTGTGCAATAATTATAACAGTACAAAATAAAAAATGCTTTTGTCATCGTACTTTTTTAGCATTATAAATTGGCCTTTTCCTCTGCATAGTTTATATAGTTGATATTTATAGTTACTTTTTCTCTCTTGTCTAGTTTGTACGTATTCTTGTCCATTTTACATAGGTAAGTAACTTACATACAACAACAATACAGAGTTTCCTAAATGGATAATTCGTAGTCCTTAATTTAAAAAACAAAAATGTTTTATGTACATTTTTCTTGCTGACATGACATGCGACATACCATCTTCAAAGGAGCCCATTTAAAACAGGTTGCTTGCATCAACGGTCCTTATATGTATATTTATATTACCCTTACAATATTCATTAATTCTGCATAAAAACTTATTTGTGCATCATACAATTTAAACTGTTTCTTTTCTGGAATTGTTGCATTCTAGCATTTCTTTGTGGGGTTACAGTAATGGCGTTTATCTTTGCAGATACCAATTTTCAACTTTTTTAAGTTTTAAACATCTCAACTTATGTTATTGTTTTTCTTTGATATATATTTTTGTGAATTGTTGATCCAATAAATTGTAATACCGAATGAATGGCAAATTTTGTTCCACAATTTTACAACTGCTTGCTCTGAATTTTCATCTTATATACTCGTTGTGGTCATATATGTTCAAAATTAGTTGTAAAGTTACATAATACATGTTTAAATATAGTTAATTTTAATACAATGTTACATATAGTATAGTTAGTTTTATTCATTAAATGCTTGTGTTTATTTCTCTGTTTCCGAGCTTCCGCTCTTGCTACTGGCACTGGGGGACTTCTTGTGCCCTTCCAAAGTGCTAGCAGATACAACCCCGACTATTTCTGCATACTCTGTCTTATCATCGGCGCGCACCACAATTTCTGGATTGGGTCCGTTTCCACCTACCCCAGACCTAGCCAGATCCAGTTCGGCATACACAATATCTTCAGGTTTCTTTTCAGAAATGGGCTCAACAATGTCGTTGGGTGGAGGATTTGCTGGTGTGCCAGGAGGTTTCACTGGGGTACTAGATTCTTGAACGGGTTCTTTATCCTAAAGAAAATTAACGAGAACAGAACAAAGCTAACATTAGACATTATTACGGTACAATACATAAAAGTAAAGGGGTTTTCTGCATCTTATGGACCCATTAAAATGACTCGTTACTAGTTTTCGTTACTTTTCCTTCTTATTGAGAGTGAAAGCATCATAAAAAAGACAACGCTATTGACGTCAGAAACACAATCAAAGAGACAAAAAATCGGGGTTATTTCCTTCCTTTCATCAACATGTCGTCATCATTCTTTCATGCACACATGATACTCACTTCTTTTTGACTCGACTTGCTCGTTACTTCGTTATTGTTACAATGTTTGTTTTTACTTTTACGATATTACGGCTATTACGACTTTGTCTACATATATACACTTCGTTTGATGAAAGGAGTAGTATCAGTTTTTACGACAACAACGACAAAATGAGAAAAGCAGTGGAGAAAGTGTACTCGTCCCCGCAACTTTTGCATGCATGGCTGACTTTAAGCACACAATTTCAAAGGATTATTACGCCAGCGTCTCGACGAACCGCACTGTCTGCATATTTTATAGGTTTTTTTGCTGTCGTCTTAAATTGTTTAGTAGAAGATAAAAAGAAAAGAGGATTTTGTAAGCACCTTCGTGGCAGTAGCAGACTCCTCATCGACGGGCACAGGCTTGTCCTTTTTCTTGTTCAAAAGATTATCGTAAAGTGCACTGAGACGGGAAGTCAGTTTCAAACCAGGCTTTTGCTGTTGTTGAGGTTCGTCTCCGACTCCTCCGGTACTACCATCGTCCATTCTGTAAAAAAGCAAAATATAGTTAGTTTTGAAATTTGACCACAACTGCATCTCAACTTGGGAAAAGTGAGATAAGTAACGATTTACTAGCAATTGTGCAATTTTCATTACCGTTCTTTCTCTGAGGCTGTGCCATCGTCACCTAAAGGGTCACAAAAATCAACAAAGAAAAACACCACACGTGGATATTAATAAGGTAAGTTCATCAAAAGATTTTTTTCAAAAATAATTACTTAAAATATATTCTTTTTATATTTAAATAGTTCAAAATTTAAAAATTCCTGTTCATAATTTTTTTTCTGGATTTGAAAGTTGAAAAAATAAGCGAACCAAAAATGAAAACTAAAATGCGTTATATAACTTTAAAAAGTCAATAGAATCATATATATTATAATTATTTTTTTTAGAGAAATTCAATAATTATGCGTCTAATACCTGAAATAAATGAGTCAGATTTTCCTAATTTGCAAGTATTGTTCGCATGCAGAATGTAATATAGATAGAGAGAGAGAGACAGATTTTTGTTTAGGAAAATCAATAGTAATTAATTATGTGTTATTTAAATACATAATATATCGTATATGTTTAGATACAAGCCAATTTATAGATAAACTGTAAATAATAATACATAGAAGATAGGACCATCACAGTTTATATTTATTTAAATAGCTCATTTTATGCATAGACATATTATTACAGTAGAGTAGAGAGGCAGAGAAACAGCCGATAATGCAAAGGTGCATGAATACGTAGCTCATTTGAAAATGAAAAAGAAAGAGAATTTATTTTTTTAGAGATAACGACGTCGAAACCCCACATATAATTACGACGATACCCTTTATTATCTTTAAATCACACGACACAAAACATTTCTAATTTTCTAAATATTTAAACCGAAATATTCATTGTATATTGTATCCGTATTTAATATTTTTAATAAAACATTTATACAATGTATTATTAACTTTAAGTTTTAAAAAGTGAGTTCCTTTGTAGCTGCATGATTATGTATATGTGTATGTGAATGTGTGTTGGACATGGACATATTTTAGTATCATGGCACAATAATGGTGCACTTATTTTATTTATTATTGGTTATATTGGTATTGGTATTGGTACTCCATTGTCGTTCACTGAATCTCGAGAGCTATTGTAAATATTGTATTTGACAAGGCGGATTCTCTATTATCATTTATAATATTTATTAATTCCACGGTTAAAATTGAAGTTAAAGTAAATATTATACCTAATCTTTACTTCTTATCAAGTTTACCTGTATACACAATTCACGTTAATATTGGCAGACAAATTTTTTAACTTAAAAATGTGTGTATGAATGATGTGATACATTATGTATGTACATTCATTATGGTTCCAGTAATCATATACTTTTAGCACTTTGAGATTCCTTAAACAATAATTAAAAACTTGTCATGTCATATTTGTATTTTTGTATATAACACACATATTATGCATAAAAGGTCATTTAACTGGAGAATGTTTTAAGAGAAAAAANATGTATGTACATTCATTATGGTTCCAGTAATCATATACTTTTAGCACTTTGAGATTCCTTAAACAATAATTAAAAACTTGTCATGTCATATTTGTATTTTTGTATATAACACACATATTATGCATAAAAGGTCATTTAACTGGAGAATGTTTTAAGAGAAAAAAACTTGTACTTTGATTTTTAATTTTTGAAGATTTTTTTTTTGAATGTTCGTTTTTTTGTAGACATTTTTTTCAAAACAACTGACAGAGATATAACAAAGAGTGTAGGCTCCTGCCCACTCACAACAACACAATTGATCTGACTTTATGCGGCAGTGTATGATCCTGCAAATATGGAAGATAATAAAACAAATATTTTTAAAGCTTTCCATATTTTAAGGCCAAAACGGCAATAAATATAATAATTTTTGTGAAACGAAAAAAATCTATAATTTTTCTAACTACTGCTAAAAGGAAAAATGATAGGAACCTTTTTGAAAGAGAAAGCAGAGATACGTACGTACATTTTTTGAATTATTGTTGTACTAGTTTGATTCAATGAAGGGTCCAAAGCCGATAGGAAACTACACGGCTTCTACATCTATAAAACAGCAAGAACAGCAAAAACAGAGGCAAAGAACACGATTATCATCATATAATCATCCGTTTGTTATTCGAGCTGTCGTGAACGCATTTCATTTAAAATTTAACTGGTTGTCGGTTTGAACGTTTAGTTAATTTAGTAGCGTATACTACGGTGATGTATTTAACCGTATATACTTGCTAGTATTACCAATAATAGGTATCTATTTTATTTATGGCAGAAAAACTGCTCACTTTAAAAACAGAAACTGAAAAAATCTTAACACACACATTTGGACACACAATAACGCATGCATATATTACTTCAAAAATCATTTTCATCACGTTTACTGACACTGATTCGACTTGTATGATGATCAGCGCATGAGTAATTCAAATTTTGAGAGCAAAATGGAAGAAAATAGCCTTTCAAATGTTTTTTTAAACTTTTGAACACAGCCTTTATTGAAGTTCTTCTTTTTAATTAAAATTCCAACATCATTATTTTTTTACCATGAAATTAAGATATATACTTTTTCCATTTTATAAAGGGTAGGTATATTCCTATAAGCTACATAATAGATGCTTTCTCATTTTCCTCGTTTTTAAAATAAATACACATAAAAAGCATCCCAACTGTTTAATAACGTATGTATATTATGTAGGTTGTGGGTAGGTATGTTTTAAACCATTCAATTCCATTATACAACAAAACACATCTTTTTTGTGTAATAATTACATACTAGATAATAAGCTTCATATACACACCTTTCTCTAGTTGATTGGTTGATAATAAAAATTACTGTACGTAGAAAACACAACCATACATTTACACTTTACACACACATCTTTTCTTGCTTACGTTACAACAATACAAAGATATAATATATATGTGTACATACATACGTAATAGATAGTATATATATAATAGACTATATCAAAAAGCAGTAAAATTTTAAAATTTACGCATACAAGAAGATAAGCTGCTAAAGGTTATACGTAGTAGTAGTAATGATGTTTATAATTTTTAAGATAGCTTTTATATCATACCATATACCATCGAGAGATGATATTTTTGTTACTATAATTCCGTCTGTCAAAAAATATTTGAAGCATTCACAACAATCACAAACGCATCCATTATATATCAGGTGGAGTACGTTAGAACTACAAAAATTATTCTTTAATTGTTTCATATACATACAATATGCCTATCTATATAGCTGCTAGCTAAATACTTTGTTTTTTATGAGTGATATTTTTTCAACTTTTCAACGAGCACATGTCATTCATTCCAAATGAAGATCTTTTCTCATTCAATCACATATGGTCAACAAATTTTTGTTAAAAAAATGAAACAAATTGAGTAATGTGTATAGAAAATTTTGGAATTTTAATTTTACTACTACACTACTTCTAGTTTACTACTGGTTAAATTTTGTCTTTGAAATAGTTTAAAAATTTGTAGTGCGCCTGTAAAATTGATAATTTAAATTGATCAGCTGTTCAAATTGATTTATTACGTAATCACATCACTAAAGTTTAAACTGACAGTGCTAAGAGTTCAAGAAACTTTGCCTTTTACTTGGTTAGGTTGAGTCGGAGTGAATGATATTTTCTTGCAACGCGTGAGAAATTATAGTAGCCACTAATTTAACTTTGAACTAAATATATACACATACAATTCATACAGTTCTA
>JAHZNB010003384.1:0-10153 GCA_027744295.1 Callyntrura guangdongensis
AGTCAGCAGCCCAATTAACCACGTGATGTTTTGATAAATGATAATAAGAAATGCTACTGAGCTATTAGCGGCATTTTATTTTCTGTCGTGCATAATTAAATTTAAATTCACTAATTCACATTATCCATGGCTTACATCTCTACATGTTTAAACTTGAAACGCAAAGCTTGGCCAAGTAATAAATTTAAAGTGAAACAATGTTGCACAAATCAATTTTTCGTTTTCAAGGAAAAAGATATTTTTATAAAGGCCGGACGATCAATAATGCTCAAACTTTTAACAAAGTTTCACTAAAAGCGAATGTCTGAGATGCAGGCGTTATTTAAGTTCTTTATTTCTGCATTTTTCACCCGTTTTTTATCCCAGTTTGCCTGAGTCGGAGTCGGATTTGTTACGTTTGATTTTGATTAAATAAGGGTTGTTGTATTCTAATTTTTAATGAACTTCTAATTTAATTAATTTGTACTACATTCCGCTCATAGGTTACCTAGATAATCCACCACATTTCAATAAACTTATTACAACAACATGAACGTCATCGCACGCCTACAAAATGGGGAAACCGGAAATCTGAATGAATGAGTGTACGGCGCGCGCGCTGAGGCGTCTGTATAGTATATATTGTAAGTTATTTTTATAGCTTTATTTGAACAAGTTGTGCTTGTGCTATATGTACTTCAAACTTCAACTCAGACACATTTTGTTTTGTATGCTGAGTTGTACATCTATATGTATAAAGGTAAATGATCGTTACTAAATTAAATTTTTTAGCTTTTGTTGGGCTGTTAACTGTGAAGGAATACACATTATCAATTAGGACGTACAGTAGAATTGTGCCACCAGAAAAGAAACTGAACTATAAACATATAGCACGAGTTAATCGATCAAATCCATAGAGGTAATAATATATCAAATCATTTTCAGTTCATGTTGTACAAACTTTTGTTACTCATCTACATTTCAACTTGGCTTGATGACAGTGTCATCATGACATCGCACAGCAATGGAATTAAGCACGAAAATGTGTCGTTTTTTCTCGAGAATTACTGTGATTCTGTGCAGGGATTGAAAATTAAAGTTACACACCTAATCAATTACTGTGTTCGCCGTTTGTGAAGAACCTGCTACCAAAACGGATTTAAATGTGGGCAAATAACAAATCACATATCACCTTTGTAAATTTTCAAAATTAAAATATCATCTTTAATAACAACCATGCACAGTGACATTATGTTTATTCGCTGTTAAACTTCAGTAATTTTTATCACGCAAATGTCATTACAACTGTGCAGTAGTATTTGCTCCACAAGGTCAGTCAAGGCAAGAGTGTTGAAATCAAAAACGAAAGTGATAAGTTTTCATGTTTTTACGTTCACATAGTCAACCAAGTTGAAAATAAAGTACAACATTCTCAACATGCTTTTATTTCATTTTTAAATACATAAAGGCAGGGAGCACAAACTGGAAAATTTTTATTATTGCAGTAACAACTAAACTAATTATCTGAAGACTCAGGCTGAAGGTACTTAAAACTTAACTATATACATGCACTTGTGCTGTATACATGCAACACACAATTAAAACCAAACTGCTAAACATCACCGGGTTTAGTTTACACGTGAACGTGATGGTACGTCGCGATACGCCGCCGCAAGCATAAAGCGCAGCGTCAATTTACGGCAGACATAATACACGATGACATAAACAAGATTAGCGACGAGTGCTCATAATAATTATGGTTGGCTAAATTTAAAAGTGCACTATACAGCTCATAATCATGGTTGGCTAAATTTAAAAATGTATTGCAGACCCTGATGAAGTAAGCTTCAAACTTGGGGAGTAGGCTTGTATGGTATTGTGCAGGTAGGTAAACTTGACAATGACAAACATTTAATTTTTTAACCTGACTATATAACAATGATAATAACAATGCAATGAATTCGTTAAGCAATATTTCTGATCACAGTCTTTTTTATTGTACTCACCACTGCTCATGGTGGTCAGTTTGCTGTCTATATGCAATATATGCATGCGGCAGGCGGCGACACACACATAAAGAAAGATAATTTTTAAAACACAAACAACGACTTTGAAAATGAACGCACTTATTTGACATTCAGTCGTTGGTGATTGTAACAACACGTCCGGTGGTGTTCGTTCACGGTGCGTGTGTGTAAACGTTTGTGCAATCCGTTGTTATTTTATAGGTACTGAGACTCAGTCGGTTTAACTCCTCGCTAGATTAATCTTTTATCAATGTTACCTGGTGTGTATTTAACATTTTATTAGTTAAAAGTTTTGGGTATAAAAAAGTTTTACCAGTTGCCAGTATCGCTGGATCAAAGAAAATAATTATTTACTGTTAATTAATAAACATACCTAGTTCATGCATATATATTTTCTTGGTAAAATTTGTGCATTTCGTACGCGCAGTTATAAAAATAAAATCAATTCAATCAATTCTGGCCCCAAAAAATATATGACTGATTAGTTATTGGTATTGGTACTGAATTTCATTAGTTATAGGATTATAGGTTATTTAACTCGAAAAATTAATATCAATTATCAATTTCAAAATATTTTTAAAAAGTAATATTTTCTAAATTCTCAGAAATTTTTTCTCATCTATGGACACATAACACATACATACATAACAAAACAGTCATTCACACTGTTCAACAGATATAACTAACTGGGTACGCGCCGTTGTTTTATTCTCGACTGCTTAAGGTGATTTACTGATTTGTTTTAAGTTTAGAACAGAAATTACGTTTTCGGCTAAATAAATGCTCCTTTTCTACAGAATATGGACAGAGAGCAACATGATGCATTTTTTTAAAGATAAAAAAGAAGCAAGAAACTACTTATCCATGAACGTTTATTGGAAATAGGCGTGCGTTATAAACACAGACTTATACGTCTTATGTGCATGCCATTATATGCTTGCATATTGCTTAATCTTTCGTTTAGTATGAAATGGAATAATCTTGTCAATTTAATACCATTCACTGATTCACTGTTCCAATCTGTTTCGCAATACTTTGTAATAGTATTGAGAAACTTTTAGAATCTGACATCTGAATGAAATCTTGTACTTTGGCTATAATATATTAATGCCTGTGCCAAAACTAACAGTCACGCGTAAAAACCTCACCCGTGGGAATTGAGATAATATGAGAGATCCGACATGCACAATAATTATTCAGATCAAATTCGCAATTTTTTTATCCTAATAAACAATATGCAGGACACAAGTTCTGGACTTTTTAAAGGCAGTTTTACTTGACGTGATCTATATCACCTTTCTTCTAAAAACAAGGCATTTTTGTTGCATGTAAATACTCCGTACTTAATAGGTGATTGTTTGACTTTTTAAACTGTGAAACCTAATTAACTATCTAATACAAACGTAAACGTGCAATGCAGCGTGTTCTTGTATTTTTTCAGCGTATTGTATTTTAATGCAGCGTGATACTACAACATAATCTTTGAAGAAGGCAATTATTTATCGAACCATATTGGGTAATAGTATGCGTCATGCGTCTATTTTGTTTGAATGTGGGCTTGTGGAAGTAAATGTGAAAAAGACTTAATTGCGTGGAAAACATTTGAAAAAGTATACACATGCGTATTACAATCGGTGTTCCAAAGTTATTATAATGCAAAAAGTTTATTGTGAAAACAAAACAAAAACGTTTCATTGTTTGTTTCTCATGAATAAATTTTGAGTTAAGCCATTGTTGTGTTGTGCCAGTGTTGATCCTACGGTGTATGTACAAGCAAGATTTATTTACGAGGGTTTAATAAGTAGTAATTAATTACTGAAAAATTGATAACAGAAATAAAAATGTTCGGGTTACGGGTGGGCTACAGTGTTGCAGGTCGCACGGAAGAAAAATAAAATGGATNCCATTGTTGTGCCAGTGTTGATCCTACGGTGTATGTACAAGCAAGATTTATTTACGAGGGTTTAATAAGTAGTAATTACTGAAAAATTGATAACAGAAATAAAAATGTTCGGGTTACGGGTGGGCTACAGTGTTGCAGGTAGCACGGAAGAAAAATGAAATGGATCAAGAACAGCATGTAGCCAAAGAAGAAGTTACAAAGTAAAAATTTGTTCAAGCCATTTATTTCTCACGAAATTGTATAAATCGTCAGTGTTAGTTTGACTACTTAAAAATTGTTCAAATCTGGAAAACATCTCTATTCACATTTAAGCAACAATATTTATTTAATGAGAGCTTCCTTGAGATAACGATATTCTATTGTCAACTCTTGAAAGCGCGTTTACAACCATTTTCTAGCTAGGCAGGCAAATATTGTGTTTTACTAAAAATCACTACTTATAATAACCAAATTGAGACAAGGAATAAAACTGGGATGAAATTTGTTTGAGTAACTTCATTCGAAATTAATAATTTGCAGAAAAGTGAATTTAGTCTTAGAGTTTAATTGAGAACAAGATGGACCCATTAACACTTTCTCGACGAGGGCACGGAGTAGCCCAGTCTGCTGTACGATTTGTTCCTATAGTTTATACAATTTTATCGCTGATTAGTCCAGGGTTTCACTTCTTCAAAGAAATGGACCGCCAAATGGATCTCATGAATATGCCTTCCCAAAATAACGCCGACACATTTGATTTCATTATAGGTAAGTTATGAAAAAAATATCTGCCTTTGCCTAACGAGTTTGTATCTCATGAAGTTTTTCTTTGAATACAGTTGGTGCCGGATCTTCTGGCTCTTCATTAGCATCACGAATTTCAGAGGGAGGAAAATTTTCTGTACTAGTTTTGGAGGCAGGATCGAGTCCTTCTGTCATTCACTCAGTGCCGACGTATGCATTTGCACAGTATAATGATCCAGGTAATTATCATTGTCATACACATTATTATCATATTACACTATTACAATCTTCAAATTTTATGGTAATTGGCAATGGCAGCGATTCTATAATTAACATAATGAATTCTTAATATTTATGCTAATTTTTCCAGCCATCGATTGGGGCCATAAAACCGAAAGCCAAAGTCCACATGCGTGTTTCGGGATGATAAATAATGTAATTAGAAACACTTTGATCTCAATAAAAAGTATATGACATTTACATTTGTGCAGAAAATCTATTTATAAAAAACAAATGGAGTAAAAAATGTGGCGCCTTTATAATCTTTTAATTTATGTTCTTAGGATTTGTATACATATAAACATAATTTTAAATAATACCTTGAACCTTGATCTTGACCTTGACATGCGAAACAGCTACCTAGCTATGTAGTTTGTAGACATTATACAAAAANATGTAGTTTCTAGACATTATACAAAAATAATTTTGTCACATCTTTTTGAATACTTGGTATTTTTACACAGTCAGTCAGTGAGTCAGCAGAGATGCAGTAACATGAAAGTGACCTAATTTTGTAAATTTTAATTGAAATTTTGAGATCGCAGCAGGTAGTCTATGCAAAATGAAAGGTATAAGATATACAACAATATTTATATAAATTTTGTTAACAAAACAACATATTAAATATTTCGGTATGCAAACACAATATACATCGTATATATATTTACGGTTAATTATACATTATTTCAAAATTTTAAGACATTCAAATGACAAATTTTTGTTTTCCACTTTTTCAGACATTTAAAGTTAATTAACTAGAAAATAGTAGAACGTAACTTTTGTGTTTATATTTTGAGCATTGGACTGAAATCAGTTATGTTATTTTCATGTGTAAATACAATTAATAACTTGTAGACTTCTATTTGGCCTGGTGGGAAAGTGCTGGGAGGTTCAAGTTTGCTCAATGCCATGATGTATGTAAGGGGAAATGTACAGGGTTTTGATGAAATAGCCGAAAAGACCGGAGATGGAAGATGGAAGCTGACGAATATTTTACGATATTATAAAGCCCTTGAAAACTACAATGGGTGGTTTGATCCAGGTAATTATCAGTGCCATACATTGTTATCAAATTACACTATTTAATGCAATCTTCAAATTTTTGTTTTTAAATAATGCTTTTATTTTGTGAAACAGCTATGCATGGTGTGGGAGGTCCTCTCAAAGTTGAAAGACCGTTGGTTTCTGAATTCACAAACAACATGATGAGAGCAGGACAAGAATTGGGATATTCTGTACGTGACCCAAATGGCTATGGGCCTTACACCGAAGGTACTACAGCAATTTAAAAACATGGGCAAAATAATTAGATATTAAACATAGTTCAAACTGTTCTCAGACTACCTTTAATTTGCAGGCTTTGCAAAAATGGATCTATATATGGATCATGGTCGCAGATCAGACGCTTACACTGAATTTCTGCGTCCGGCTATGCAACGCAGTAATTTAGTTGTGAGAAAGTTTTCCCATGTGACAAGAGTACTTTTTAAGGAGAACTCTGGAAACGAAGTACTTGGGGTGGAATACTTGAGGCATGGAAAACGATACATTGCCAAAGCCAGATTACATCTTAGCAAATCACACAAAACAATTGAGATTTTTTTCAGGTTAAGAAGCAGCAGCAAAATTTTTCTTAAGGTTTCAACATAAAAAGATGAAAACTGGTTGCAAAGCATTGCTCTGCACCTGAGAAAATCTCAATTTTTTATTTAAAAATTTGAAAAGCTCCTCTAGTTTATCTTCTTTGAACCTCTTTGGGAATAGGCCCGAAAGAACATCTAAGAGAACTTGGACTGAGGACCGTTGTCAACCTTCCAGTGGGTCAATATTTACAAGATAAGTATGGCGTCCTGTTGGGTCCTTTCACAGTTAGCCCCGGTAAAGCAATGGTAATTGAGCGGGACTTAACCGTGCCGACTTTAATTAACTGGATAACGTCAGGAAAAGGACCCGTACGGTCTTCCTTATCTGAGGGAACATGGGCAATTCTCACAGACTCTGCCAAAAAATCTGGGCGAACACGCAAGCCAGACATTCACTCATACATTTTGTCAGTAGGTATGCCGGATGAGCTGAGAGATGTGATAATTCGAGCGTTCAATTTCAGACCAGAAATAGTTCATCACTTTTCCAAAGCATCCAAACAAGATTCCTTTTTCCAACTTGTTACTTTGAATAGTCCGATTGGTGCTGGAACCGTCACGCTACGGGACACGAATCCATTGACGCAACCTATTATTGACCCTAAATATCTACAGAATGATTATGATACAATGTCCCTTCTGGAGGGAGTAAAAATGGCTGTACACCTGGTTGAAAATACAACTGCTATGAATGAAATTAATGGAAGGCTGATGCCCGGGAATCTTCCTGGTTGTGAAAATTTTGAGTTTAAGTCTGATCAGTACTACGAATGTGTAATTAGACAAGTCACGTTAACTGCGTACAAGTTTTCAGGCACCGCACCAGTGGGCAAAGGGTTTTCAGACCCGAATGCGGTTGTGGATACGCATTTCAGGTTTGTCTTTTTTGTTCGTTAGATCATGTGTCATGTATGCGTTTCAAGTTCAATGATGTCTTTTTATATTATTAGGGTACTGGGTATTAGAAGATTACGAGTCGTTGATGGTTCAGTACTTCAACAGAGACATACATCCATTAATGACGTGACATGTAGGATGCTCGGACAGTTTGCTGCGGACATTATTTTTGATGATTGGAAACGGCGGAAATAAGAGATGTATACAAATCGGTGTAACAAACACTTACTTTAATATTTTTTAAACATGCATATATTTTTGTAGAATATGCAAATTTATATCATCAATATTGATGTTTCTTTCTGAAATGTATCACAGTATTTTGTCAATTTATGGAACCTAGAAAACCACTCATAATGTTCCTATTCTAACTCCCAACTCATTACTTAATTTACTACGTGTATTTGTTAAGTCCTGTTGTTTGATTTAGTTGCAAATCTTAGAGTTGATTTTTGTTTTATTCTATTTATTCATTATTGTTAATTGTATGATCCTCTTGAGGCACACCGAGCCTAATGGTTATTTGAACTACAACAATAAACATAAAATTCATGTATAGTAGCTTGAAAATTTGCACATGTCATATGACGACTCCAAATGAAGCCAATGCAATGCAATGTTCCAACGAAAATTTATTCTATTGGTACCCCATTGACAATTATTATAAAATATATTAATTGTTAGGCTAAAACCCTTAATTTTTTAAAACACTGCTTTGATGACTATATAAATGGCCAATACAGATCTTGACCGTATTTTTTCTTACATTTCAGACAATTTTTTTTACATATGACACAGTTGATTAAAAAACGAGATCCTTAATAAACCTGGTTATAATTGCAGCGGTAGAGACGCAGATGAAAATCTTTGTATTGATATTGATACATTACAGGCTGATTGAATTGTGGCCCATAGGCAGTCGGTGTCCTGTGGTACACAAGGGGTCGGTGGCCGTGAAGCAACTGGTTTTAACAGAAAAATGGTTATGTAAAACCATCCATGAGAGTTACAATTTTAGTACAAATGCTACGTAGTTAGTATTTAGCATTGGTCATCGAATCATCCCATTATTACATACGTGCAACAACCTCCGGTCAAATTCACAGTATGCGTGTTTACATGTAAACAATTTTACATGTTTTTCCTGTGATCCAATACCGGCTAATTGTAATATACCACAATACAATTAACGTATTTTGGCGGGTTTTAAATAGTTTATCCATTCATCCATTTTTACCGGCAGTTAGTTTTTCTATGTATTTACATGGTTTATCCATGTAAAAACTCAATCACACTCTGTGAAGCCGTGTTAGTTAGCGTAATCTAGTGAAGCTAATGGCAATAGAATAATAGTATAAAGAGTAGGATATAGTCCGATATATATACAATCCTCTATGAGTGCAGTAATGGTAGCGCTCAGTCTTTCTTTGTACATATTCACAAAACACAACGTGAAGGTGATAAACATTCATTTGTATTGAGCTGTAGCTGTAGGTTATATTGCTAAGTTGATTGCCTAGCATGCATTCATGCATATAACAATTATAAAGTGACAAAGTCACTTAATAACTTCACATTGTCTGTCTGTCTATCCGTGCGATAACTCGAAACGGTTTCGAAATTTGATATTCTGTTTTTGCCAATCGGTTCCTCATCTCTAAGACTCCGTTGGGAATGATTTTGAAGTTTACAGATCAACGGGGTCAAAGGTTACCTAAGTGTATCTCTGGTATTTGGGGGGGTTACCAAACTTTGTAAAAAGGTAGCTTATGCCCTCTTCTGAAAGTGGATAAAAGTAAAAGCCCTATGTCAATGTCGTCTCTGGTATTTGTGGGTTGTATATTGGGTTGCAGGGTTGGATGGGGGGGGGAGGTTGATCACACAAATCAAGTGATTACTTCGTCACTTCGCTACTATATATTACTTTATACTATACTTAACCGAAAAGAGCCCCCATTCCCCATATATACTCCGTGTATACGTCATACACTGCGTCGTCTGCGTAAATACGCGTCCCAAAATATCCCGTCTTCTCAAATGTTGGGTTGAGTTGTTACTGTTACTGTTTTTAGCATTGCACTACTGCATTCAGTCATAGACAGCAGCGAGCGAGCCATCCAGTAGCAAACTGAAGTCGAAGTGATCTGTCGTGTCGTAAACTCGTAAACAAAATATTATTGTCGACGTAATTTTAATTTTGTGTTGTTACTAGTAGAGGTGTAGTGCAGATAAATAATGCACTGTTTTCGGTGCAGCAGCACTTGCAGCAGTGACTGGTGACATTAATAATGTTTGACTAGCTGTAGTTTCAGATTTACAAATAATTATTGTTAAAAATTTGGACACGCATTTTTATTTATAGTGTTTGTATTTTGGCGGTATTGGCATTATAAAAATTAAACTGTGAACCAAGTTCAAGATAGTGGTGTGTCATATATGCTATTATTAAGTAATTATTAATTAGTAAAATTATTAGGTTGCCTAAAGGCACCAAAAATTAGGTCCGCCAATACGTAATACGTTATACTGATATTTTTTTAGAAATCTTTTAACTTGGTGAAACATATATATCTTGACTGTTATTGTTAGTTGTTGTAAGAGTATAAGGGATATTAGGATTTAGTGAGTAGACAGTGGCCAGGACAGGCAGACGGGCATTGTGAAGATTAAAAATGATCACGCTAACACCTTCCAATGTGTTG
>JAHZNB010003385.1:0-11988 GCA_027744295.1 Callyntrura guangdongensis
TATTATGTTTACATTTTTTTGAGCAATGAATACCATGAATGAATGAATGAATTCCATAGCAGCGGATATTTGCTCTGCCCACCTAACCAAATGCCACGTTGTTAGCACATCTCTATACAGATGATGAATAATTTAAATAAATATAATAAATACGTCGTTTGTAATATAATAACCAAGAAATTCAATGTCAATACTAATCAACTTAGTTTTACTTGTTGTTAGGCAGGAATCTTTCCATGTCACCATGGGAACAATACTTCATAACGAGGTATACTCTGACTATGTTCACAACCAGACAAAATTCATTTAAATATACTTAAGCCACCAATCATAAACTCTTTTAAAAAAATTCATAAAGCTGGACATACAGTAACGGACGTATGGAGCATCAACACCCAGATAACCAACAATATTGGCGTGGCCCCCGTCATGGCCGTCATAATTCGTGTGCAACCTCTGAAGTATTCGAATTTCCTCTCTAAAGTTCTTATAGACTGTCTTAGCTTGAGCAGAACTCATTTCAGGCAACCATTGGAATACTTTCAGAACGCAATCCCTTCTGTCCTGTAAACGTCCATTCTGGCGAATGGAATATTTAGCTTTGTAAACGTCGCCGTATTTTCCGGATCCTAGTGGCTGAATGTCGTCATATGATTCTAAGGAAATAAAGAAATGTGAACCCTGAAACATTTTTATTTTATTTTTTAATCATTTACCATAGTGAATTTTTATAGGTGGCAAGTGTCCAGGATGTTCCCGTGTAATATACTCAACGTCTTTATGTTTCTGTTGCGATAAAAAATCAATCAATAAATTCCTTTGTTTAAGTGCCTACTGATTTTCATATTACAACAGAAGTGATATACAAATCCTATACCCTCCATACGGTATATACAACAAGAACCAAGAGAAACGTGGTCAATGTCCCGATTACAAACGACATCAGTGCATAAAATAGTACATGATCTGCAAAAAAGAAGACCGTTAAATTTGTATGCATTGATGTACAGATTTGGAATGGGATAACGCACCATTTCTGGTGTGAATCTCCCATGTCAAATTTAAACACATCTTAACTTGTAATTTTGTACCGGGTTTCCTCACCAAGAACGTCCGACTCTCAAAACGTTTCTCATTAAGACTAACCACACATGTATAATTGGTCTCATCTTGTGTGGGAGAAACATCTTTTAACGTGTAGTAGATATTGCTTCCTGTTTGCGTAAAATTTGTTACCTTAAAAGATAAGTTTTAATCATTTAGCAGTCCTCTAATCCCATACGTATTTTGGTAGTTATGTAAATTAGGCAGTATATTTAGTGCAAGATGGTAATAAAAAATAAGACAATGGTTTTTTACCGCATTCAATACATCCCCGTTTCTTTCCCATCGAACTGGTCGTATTGATTCGCCTTTAAAAGTGCAAGTTAAATTAAATATAGATGACTCGGTGAGCCGCTTTGGTTCGGAATTTTCGTGATGTAACATGAGGTGCTGAAAAACGACACATTTACTGCTGCGAAAATCGAACCAACTGGAGGAGTTCATATCGTTAAGGAGAAAAATGATTGAGAGCTACTAATACGTAGCTAATTTACCTCTAATGACAACAGAAATACTTGCATATTGCCCTTCATTAATTTTTTTCGCTTGGACATGACAAGTTAACAGATATTTCCCTTCACATGGAAAGTGCATCCTTATTTCGTCTTGAATAAAACCATTGCCCAGGTTTGACTGATGATGCTTGGAAACTAAACTTGCAACATTTACAGTTATAATACAATCAATACATGTATATTTCTAAAAAAGGCGCTTGTTCATGGTTAAAACAATATTTTACCTGAGACTTTGCATTTTTGATTGGAAGGAAGAGACCAAGTGAAGTTAGTTTTATAATGTTTCTCAAGCACCTTACAGTAAAAGGTTACATTAGAGCCTTCAAAATACTCCAAATCACAAGTCGGATGTTCCCCTATATGTTCCCTGACATCCACAAAATAGTCTGCAAACGGAATGCCAACATAAGCATTTACTTAACAGGATAATGTATATGTTGTACCGTATATTATCTACATAGGAGTCATAGTAATTTTAATTAACTGCTACCATCTCTGAAGAGTTGAGTAACGACAAAGCTGGTATTATCAGAATTATCGAATAAGCACGTGTAATATGATGAACCATGGGCAGGAATTCCTTCATTTTTTAATAAATTAACGCTGAAACCAACGTCCCTTATGTAGTGTCCCGTTTGTATGTTTCCGTCATTGTTTGGAGAAATAGGCGTCAAGGTTTCGGTTATCTTGTTCCCCTACAAACATCGTATGTAAGTATTTAATTCTTTGTAGTACCAAAGCCTCAACCACAAAAAATTCATTCATTCATATTAGCCACAAGCAGCAACGGTCTTCCGAAAATAAAATTTAGGTACCTCTGGTCTTACCTGGAAAAAGGATGAGGACTTTTTTAGTTAGTAAGTTAAGGTCGAATTTAGAGAAAATGAGCACCTCCTTCCTTTCCAGCTAAAAGTAGTACCCAAATTTTATTTTCGATAGTGTACCTGGAAGACCTTATGAATGCATTTTCTTCTTACGAGTTTTTGATACACGCCACAAACGGCTATTTGTGAAAGTATTGTCATAATTTTATTTTATTAAATCTAGAAAGTATGATCGAGTACCTTGTAAAGTGTCACGTTAGCTTCCCCTTTATCGTAGATACAAGGAATAGTAGTACTGTTGTCATTACTGTAAAAATTCGCCCTGAGAATTTTACCACTTTTACAAAAGCTAGGGTAGGCACCACCAACAGCGTTAAATGAACTTAATAATATCATTTTCAAGAATAAGAATTGTGATATGTGCATTTTCAAAACTTCTTTTTGTGATATATCTTTTTTTTATGTTGCCCTATTGCTAACTTACAGTTTTGCACAGTAAAAAACAGGATGCGTACATCATACGAAAAAAACTGCTTTGCAAAATTAATTGTAGCAAAAAACTAATCCAACTGCTATATATACTACTGTGAACTTTGAATCTTGAATCAATGATTGTCCTGTCGCTTGGAGCATATCTCTGAAACAAACAGTGCAAAAATATGATGCATATTGCATTGCATGCAAACAAAAATTATTATTCAGTGGAGTTAGAGACATTGGTTAGACATTTAGTTGTGTACATTTGTTTCAACAGGTCAGTATATGGTCGCCACAAGTCATGGAAATGAACAGAATACATGGTAAGAAGATACAAAGCACAGAAACATGCACGCTGAGCTGGTGATACATTCAAGTGGATTCACGTTACAAGTGCACATCCCACTTTTTATGTACAATGGAAATAATATATGTGTGTATTACCTGCTGTGTAGACGTGAGTCTGACCTGACATGATTAATCTGAGTAACCTTTACCTTACTAAGAACCGGTTGGCATTTTTTTTGCGCATGACGTTGACGTTACTACTTGGTACGAGATTACTATGGCGGCAGGAAAAACAAGAAAGTGCTAAAATCATCAATATCATCATGGATACATTTTCCACGTATTTAAGTATGCAACCAACCAGGGAAAGATACCTACATTTGAAGAGCTCAAGTTGGACCCTGTGGTTGTTAGTTACTTTTGGATATCACGGTATCAGTATCTACTGCCGTAGCGAGAATACTGAAGTATCAGTAGTATTGGTACTTCTACTGGCACTGAAAAAACATTTGGTGCAATACTGCTACTGCTACTGACAGAATCGCCAAGTACCTACAACTAATTAAACTACTACTGAAAAAAAAACTAAAAAAATGCAAAAATTATGGTCCGCACCAGCTCTACGTACCTCGGGAAACTATGTATTGTTTATGTAAACTCCACCCCACCCACCCCCGTTAGATACCGTGGGGCCCACTTTTAGTCTAAACTGCAGTAGTAAAAATACTGCAGTATCAGTACCATTTTCGGTACTAGTAGTACTGGAAAATGCCTGGGGAATACTGATAGAATTTCTAAATGCCTACTGGTACTGATACTGGCAAAATACATGGATACCCAACTGTGTTGTTAGTAATTGAAAATTATTATGATTGCCTTAAATTTCCAAGTCATTCAATAGTCATTCCCGAGTCATTTTGTACTTCGTGTTTGGGGCATTTAGAGAATTGACAAAGCCATGGATACTTGTGCAAACAGAAATGGAATACGAAGTATCAACTTAAATTTCCAAGTCATTCAATAGTCATTCCCGAGTCATTTTGTACTTCGTGTTTGGGGCATTTAGAGAATTGACAAAGCCATGGATACTTGTGCAAACAGAAATGGAATACGAAGCATCAAATCTTCGTATTCCATTTCTGTGTTATCACGAAGTCTCCATGACCTTGAGAATCGTAAAAAACGCAACTGTAAAAGTATAACAGCTCGATACAACCAATTGATACGGCAATGCTTGCCACCAAAGTAATAAATAGAAAACCAATTCTACAATATATATAGTGAGGGAATCGTAGTCAACAACAAGGAACAAGGAAAGAATTTCCTACGTTTGCAAAACATTTTATGAAACTTAATCCAAGTATTACTGATGATGTGATCACTTAAAAATAAAATCAATGAAAAATGGCTATTCTTAAGATGTAATACCATTAATATACCATTACTTTTTATGCAAATTTTCAAAAGTTAACTCCGCCACCCACACCTTTAAACCAGCACCTCATTGTACAATAGCGTTTAATTGTTCACTGCAGAAAACTCTTCTAGTTGGTACTTTAATTACGTTAAAAACGATTCCAATCACAAGGAAAAGGGTTATTTTTTGAATGTCGTTTTATTATATAAAGTTTCGTTAACAATAAATTTCTTCTCTTCGACTTTCGTAATCTAAATTATATACATAGGTACATTAAAAATGATTCCTACCATCTACCATTATAGATAGACTCTTCTTCGTCGGAGAATCTCTTATTATTATGCTTGGTTCAGGTCCTCAGGTTCGTTTGCTTCAATTTCCAGCAATCTTTCATCATCAACGTCCATGCCGGCGGGTTCATCTAGACAATATTTAACAATTTAATGCAGTGACTGACAATTAACTTCAGAGTTACTGGATCATCAATTACAAATTGTGACAAACGTCAACACATAACCAGATACCAACTTACCCTTGATCTCAGCTGTCTCCTTAGTGCTCTTCTTCGGTGTTGGAGGTTTTATAGGTTTTTCCGTTTTAATTTCGGGATGACGCTTTACGAATCCGTAGTACCAGTCATCGCTGGCTAAACGTTTGTCTAACTTAAACTGGTTTGGAATACCGTTGGCCCAACAGTACTCGAAACATATGCGTTTTACATCTGTGGAAGTGACTGTACCCTCCTTTCGTAAATCCTGAATCGTTTTAGCGAAAATATTCTCTTCCACTTTAGTCAAGATGGGATTGCCACCACACGTACGAAACTGAGTGACATCCAAGTTTCCACCTGCGACAACAAACTTCTGATATTGACGATACAGCGTAGCTCTGGATATTCCGTACTGTCTGGCAGCCTCGTTGATTTTCAGCCGACCATTTTGTACATGGGTAATTGCCTCCAAAAGTTCCTCCTTCGACCAAATGGGTTTGTTAGTTTTTCGCTTGTAGTTTCGAACCATTTTGTTTGATGTTGATAAGTGCTCGCAGACGGAATGCACAAAGTCGCAAAGAATTCTACGCTCCTTCAAAAATTTCCTGGATCCCCAAATAGTAAATAGCAAACAAAATCTATTATTGAGTAGCGGTGTATTTACTATAACGTAACAATTGACAAGTTTTGTCATTAATATATTACTACTCATGCGGCCGGCCAATAATAAACGTCGTCCAAACTAGACCGACTTGCATTGCATTGGGGCATTGAGCCTAGTGCTGAACGCAAGCTGAACGTTTTGGGGCACTAATGTATACATGTGGGGCATTGTGTTGTTTGTTGGTGTCTACCCTGCTGATGTTGATGTTATGCTTGAATGCGCTTTCTGGGGCATTATAGGAAAAGAGGCACCGCGACCGCATTACTTTTGGGCTGGTTGATTATTACGCCAATGAATCATGACTCATCTAGTATTGGCTTAAGCGTATTTGTCTGTCTGTCTATATGTCTGTCTGTCCGTCCATCACTCTACAGGCCAGACGCTTCAGCCGATTTGGTACACAGGTACCTTAGGCTAGTGGCATCTCTGGGATATAATTTGAGCAAATTTGGTTTACCCCCGGGGGTCATTTGGGGGGTCAAAAATTAAACTTTAACCAAAATGAGCTCAAATTCGGCACACAGGTGCCTTAGGTTTGTGGCATCTCTAAAACGCAATTTCAGCAAATTTGGTTGACCCCCAGGGCGTCATTTGGGGGGTCAAAAATTAAACTTTAATTGACAAGCAAAAATATCAGGTTTTCATCTCAACACAAAACGTTCATCGGCGTCTCTATACAGCGATTAAACAGCGGTTTATTGATATTTCTGCCTGCTTGCGTTCGTATTTCGTCCGTATTTTCAGTAGCATCAGTGTGCTGGTTAAATTTTCTATTTCTATTCAGGTCTAATAGTTTCCATTCCATTTATTGTGAACTATTATTCTTAGCCTTTATTATTCTTAGGTTTTATTTTTATGTGTCGCAGTTCTCCGTCCGCGATGTGCTGTTGTAATTGTAAGTTAAGTTGTAGTTGTTGCATTGGGGCACTATGAATCAGTCAGGTATTTAGTATGGGCTATGCATAAAATTATCCATCACGTCAATAACGTTGTTACCGTTACCAATGTTACCATATTGATAATAAATACAAACGAAACAAAATCGTTTGCATAAAAATGTGTTGACGGCACGTATATGTGTGGGCAAACTATTGCCCACGAATTCTCAAATTGACAGTTTGCAATTCAATGTTAGTCAATTTTCCCGTATCTGTCTTTGTAGTCTGGGAACAGATACTGAAATAAACGAGCAAATTTCCATTCCAACTCTGGAATGGAAGCAACGATATCAATGGAGCCATAGTACTATGGAATTTACAGGAAACATACTACAGAATCATACAATCTGTATATGAATTTTACTGTGAAAAGTTATTTTTATTACATTCAACATTGACTTGTTGTAAGTAACTTTACTAACTAACTAAGTAAGACACGCGTAGGCGTAGTCGTAGGTTTAGTACTAACAGCAAAAGTTTCTAATTCCAGTCTTCGTTTATCAGCGAATCAGTTTGTAACCGCAATAATTTCCTGTAATACTTTGCCAATGGTTGTGTAAATGACTATACTATACTTCATATTTGTATGGATAGATAATTATGCTGAACTAGATAGACCATTGACCCATTTACAAATTAAATGTACCATTGTACCATGGTAATCATTTCTGAAAATTGGGACACGTATTTACTAATTATGAATCTATATTTTTAAGTTATGTCATCTCGTACCGAGTTTTGATTCACTATATATGTTTAAAACAAAAATCTCGGTATTAACGAACATGAATGCTCACAAATTTTGTCGTAACGTTTAATGGATTAGGATTTCTCTTTGTGACCCTAACAAACAATGATTACATGACAAAACAAAAATTACACAAAATGACATTACAAAATTCGAGTGCAAACTTATTACGTCCTGGTAACAGTTGTTTATAATGGGAAAAAAGAAAAAATACGGGTAAAGTAACTAACGGCTTGGTATATTGAAATAAGAATGCTTTTAAATTATAGTTATAAAATTTCATTGAGCACATATTCCATGAAAGTATTCCGTAATTTAAAACACCACCGGTTTTCGGACACGTCACTTCTTGGTACCTCCAAAAACTAGGGTCTTCTCCTGGATTGAAGTCCAAACAGGCGAACAGAAATATTCATCAAGAAGTATAAATAGAGAGTCCAACAGGGTGTCATCATTAGATATTATGATTGAAATTCTGAGAAACAATTTCGTCTCCAAGGTAACATGCAGCATTGATACAACTCTTGCCTCCTTCGTGTAACACTAGTGTCGGCTTATTGTCCAGAATATTGCTTAGATCGTTGGTTGTGGTGAATTTGAGCGGTTTGTCAATTTTATCTCCGTCGCCTTTCGGTATTAATATTACAGTGCTTCTGTACATCTTGCCATATTCCCTGCTTTCCATTAAAAAACTGCCACTACCACAACTAATATTTGAACTTTNTACCACAACTAATATTTGAACTTTGCAAAAAATTTGGTTGCTTCGTCAACATTTCCACTTGTGACCTTCTCTGGAGAAACTGGATAAAATGTTTGACAACAATTAATCATAGTTACAATATTTAAAGACGTTTAGACATGAGTGGATAATTACTAATACCTTTCGCATGGTACACCAAAGTAGCGACGAAAGCACTACTATTATTGCTGCAGCTGCGTATAAAAGTGGTATCGCCATTTTCGCCAAGTCTCCACTTTCCACTCGGACTACCAGAAACGATCTACTGGCACTGCCAACTGCGTTCGAGACAACACACGTGTAATTGTCCATATCGCGGGTAGCATCTACTTCGTTCAAAGTGAAAGTGGCAATTGGTTGCACATAATCGGTTGATTTGCCTAACGTATTCCTGGTAAAGAAATCGATGAGAGGTTTAATGGTGAAGGACTTCAATAAGAAAATATATAATTACAAGGAGAAAGAAGACTATCGAAAGTTTAACCAACCACAGCATTTCCATTCTTCAACCACACTAAATTTGTTGCCCATGTCGGCTCAGCCTCAAACGCGCAAGTTAACTCCAACCCAGGTTTATCATTCGTAAACCGTCTTTTTACTACTATCAAGAACGATGGGCGCCTGAATATCTAAAAGTCAAGGTACCAAGTTTTAAAGCAAGTTCTGCCAGATTTAAGATTCCTCGTTAGCCTACAAAATTTCAAAGTAGTAATAGAAAATACGCTACCTTTAACTACCACTGGAAAGGAACTGATAAGCCATTCAGCTGAATTTTTCTTGCGCACACGACACTCCAACCCATTTATTTTGGAGCTGGAGAAGTTCAATCTCAGCTCTTCTCCGATGAAACTATTCGTCCGGTGTGGTTTTCTTCGAGCATTCAAAACTGGCAAATAAATACGCATTTTCATAAAATAAAATAAGAGAAACTATCAATAACCAGACATGGACGTGTTAATAAAATACATGTTAAATTTAAGTGGGTATAAAATTAAATCGAGTTCATAATAAAAAAGAAGTGTCACAGGGTTCATCGGTGCGTAAGTAGGAGTAGGAGTGCATGGAGATAAAATCGAATTAAGGTTGTTACCATTGACAACATGTACATATTTATGACATCAATTTTTGGGTTTTGTGTCTTGTTTAATTTTGATTAAATTTGTTCAATAGTTCGATTCGTGTTTTAGTAACACACGTTCGTAAAACATGAATAGAAGAGACAACGCAAGATTAATACACCAATCTCGGCTGGGTATGTAGTAGGCGTTTAATTTGCATTAGTAGTGATTTCCGACGGAAATTTTCTGTTCATACAACAACACGACTACAACGAACCAATTATTAAATCGACAAATAATTTTGGCGATGCGGTTACGCTGGATATCGATCTGTCATTTTAGTTATGGTTTATCTACAAAACCACAAACGTTATTATGTGAGCAAGACGACTTAAAAGCCACTCATTAGTTTGATTGGGCAATTGTTCGTTACTCATTTTTATTCGTACAATACATACGATAGTCACGAAGTACTGGAAAGCCATATTACCGCAAACCGCATCTATGACACCTGCAACTGCTTACTTTTGTTGCAAATTTTGGGACCCCTCAATATATATTAAAATTTCAGTAACACACAAGCGCAGTATGCATAAATGAAATAAATATTTTAAGTCTGACAGCTATACCTGGTATCTCAACGTCATCAGAGGTCCGGAAAACCCATTGGAACTCGTTTTCAAACAAATCCTTTTGCACTTCACAGAGAAAGCTGATTTTTCTTCCATTTGCGTATAATCTCAGGTCACAAGCCTCCTCCGGTTTTGGGTAGAGATTGACGAAATAATCTTCAAAAATTAATATGAAAATGACAAAACAATCAAAATTTGGCGGTTCGGTTGTAAAAATAGTAGTTGCTTTTAAATTAGTATATTACCATTTTTTATTAGTTCTGTAACAACATAATTATGTTTACTGGAGTTGACAAAAGCACAAGTAAACTTTTCCAAGTGTCCATTTTCCCAATTTTTACCATCAACCTGGTAGAGAAAACCATGGTCAGGATGATACTGCAATGTGTTAGTGCTATTGCCATTGTCTGTTCTGCCAGAAATGAGATTTAACGTAGTGTCTGGCGATCCCTAAAAATTAGTGGGCATTACGAAAATTTGTAAAAATTTCTTGCTCTTCCTCTGCCGATGAAAACAATTAGGACTTCAATTACTGCACTACAATATGACTACCTTGTAAAGTAAAATATCTTTTGCGTCCAACTGTGGTCCGTATGCTGTCGAACATGGAATTGTTACCTTGGTACTGTCACTGTAGACAGGTACGCGAATTGTTTCCCGATTTCTGCAAAACTTAAGATAGTCGTTTTGACTAGAGGAAATTTCTACAGACTCTTGTTGTCCGACCAAGGTCTGGTCGGTGGAAGTGGAAAACTGTGATCCAAGAGGTACAAAACCCTTACTATCAAAATTGTATTGAAATGTTATCTCTTCTGCTAGCGCTCCCAGCGATAAAAATGAGATGACTATAGTACTGAACAACATAATCGAATTTTTGAAGAAAAAATGAATTCGGGAAAGAAAAGCTACCCTTAATTATTGGCGTGTAGTAGTGCAATTATTGATATACAATGTGTGTGGTTAGTATATGAATAATGTTCCAAAAAAATCTGAATCACACGCATTTATATGCGGCCTATTTAACTGTGATTTCAACGAAATGGTATTACTGATATTAGCTCAACGCTACTTGGTAAGGTAGCATCAAAACAAAAAAAGAGCTGGTAAGTAAAGTGTTCTTGTGTAACGCATGCCTGCTAAGCTTACAAAAATGACTCCAATTCGCCGTATACAGTGCGGTGCGTGCTACTTTGATACAGCGGCGTAGTACTTGTTTTCACGTAATCACTACTACAATACAACAGCAAATATTACGGTATATTAGAGCCACCAGTGACTATAGTGACCAGTAGCAAATTACACTTCTTGGGATCTAGACGTGTTGCCTGCCATTGCATTCGTCATTTCATTTTCATACGAACTTAGACATTTTTGCGACTTTTCGCCGGAACTTCGTTTTCAAATTTGTGGAAAATGAGCAGTTACACAATTTTTGAAGAAGAAGAAAAGAATTTTTTCTATTTGATTAACAGCAAACATTTCCGATACACTTATTAATTTATGACGTACTTACACTTTCGATGAAAAAGCAAAAATATATAACATCATTCAATATTTTACATATGTTTCATGGTGACTAGATCACTTTTGAATCTTGCTTAGTTTACAAAAAAAACTTGTATTTTTGTTAATTTAGTAAAATAAAGCTTTCTCAGCACAAACATGAATCATGATGATGTAAATGATGTAAACTATTGCTAGGGGTGAAAGTTTTTTTCTTCAAAAATTTTCATGGATTACCACGTGCGTAGTTGCCGTTTGTTTTAATGGACAGTGTATTACGTTAATTAAATACTAATACTTAGGTTTTGTTAAAAAATGCAGTTATGAAAAACATTTGAAGGTGAAATACACTAAAATTCTGTGTAGATTTTACACTTAAATTAGACCTTGCCTTGCCGTCGCCAAGCCACCAGACAAGACATTTTTTAGCAAATCTTATAAGTAATCTGCACCTTTGCAAACAAATATACGATATGATCTTCTCTGAAAGAGTAGTCTTACGCAACCCAAAACCCTGTGAAACCGGATTTAATTGCTTACATGGAAATCTGAAATATATAAGGAAAACTTGGCATCAACTTTTTGCAC